>CABHPQ010149129.1:0-17428 GCA_902168405.1 Peromyscus aztecus | reverse complement strand
ATTTCTATTACAACTTTAATCAAATACCAACTTTATGATTGATCAATTTACTGATTTAACCCAAGGAAAAGCGAACTCAAATCTTCACAAAAAAATTCCATAAATAAAAGATAATATCTCAATTTGTAAAGCCAAAATAAAAACAAAATTTTGTGTTTCAAACAGTATTTTTTAAATGCAATGAAGAAAAAAATGAGCTCTTATTAATTTCTGATCCTGCATATGAACAGGCTACAGAGCCTGAGGGCCCTGAAAGAAGTCCTGGCTACCAAGAACTGCCCGTCCATCTAAAGCCACTCTTGCTGGTGGGGCCTTCATCCACTTGCCCCGCCAGGCATGGCTCTGCCCCCCAGTGGCCCTCGGGTTCCTACAGGTGGTAAGTTACCCGGAAGAAAGGGGCTCAAAAGCAAGGGAGCTACTCACGGGGGGCGCCTTCTGCCATCTCGATGGCTGTGATGCCACAAGACCACAGGTCACTCTGCAGAAACCAAAGAGAATGTTCTAGATACCTGTTTACATTTCTGGACAGTCATACAAACGAAATAAAAGCATCCTTCGGGGGAACAAGCAAACATTACCTCTCCAGCCCCAGGGAATATTGTCACTTACTTCAGCATGATGTTATTCTGACAATGTTGGAAAGTTTTCAAATTTTAGGTATATATTAATAGTAGAAAATCATAAAGTCTGCAATGTATTTTTAAATACTTCAAATTAAAAGGAAATTCCTCTGCAGCAATGGTTTAAATTAATCCTCACTAATTGGGTATTTCTCAAAAAATACTGAGGTACATGGGGAACAGCTGAAATACGAGCTCAATTTTAACATCATTAACAGGCACAATAACCACGAAAGCAAAAGTTTGGTTTTGTTGACAAATAGAACAGTAACATAGTCAACCTGAATCCGATTAAATATGGGTTTTATGCCTGGATTAAAAAAGTGCACTATGGTTTCAAGTCCCTAGAGGTCACTCTATAATCACTTCAATTTATTTGTATAACTAAGAGAAGTTATAAAACTCGTTACACAGAATACTATAAAATTTCAGAGGCCGCTATTATAAATTTTGACAGTATGTTAAAAAGAAACCATATCTGATTCTAATGTACTCTTCAAGCTAAAAAGGCCGCTGGAGGAGGGCATGTGACTGGCTGTCTATAAGCAATGTGTTCTCAGTGAGATCATAAATGAAGCAATAGACCAACAGTAACAAAGCGGTACTTAGCACAGGACAGCCCAGAAAACCTGCATTCAACAGTCTGTGCGTTTCTCACTGAAACCCAGTAGGTATGAGGGGTGTGCAACTGACAGGCAAGCCTCCAGCCCTCTGCAATGCTAAGGACCCATGGACGGCCCGGAAGAGCAGGTAGGTGCCTCTTACTCTGTAGTCATAAGTGGCGTCCGGGTTCTCATCACAGGCAATGACCTCAGGAGCCATCCAGTAGGGTGTGCCTATGAATGTATTTCTCCGTCCAACCGTCCTGTCCAGCTGAGCACTCACACCAAAATCAACTGAGGACCAAAAAGCAAGAGAAAGTGGAGCACAATTAACAAAGAAGAAACGAACTGTAAGGTGTCATAGTAAACAAAACCAACACTGCTTTGTCAACTGCAGAGCTCTTCAGGCGGACAGCACCGGAAAGCAGTGCCCCTCTCAGAGCAAGGACACCAAGACTGCAATGCAAGACCCTGTGCCAGTCCAGAAGAACCGAAGAGGCCTGGCCTCCATTGCCAGGGACCAGCAGAGGGCCTATTACAGGAATAATCATGATGTTTGCACTTAAAAAAAAAATTTGTGTCAAAAGCAAGTGCAAATTAAAGAAAGCCCCAAGTTTAGGAGAACGGACCTAGGCGCGCCCTAGATTAGCTCTGCAGTGCACTGTGGTTTTCTAGGAAAGAACACAGAGAAAGGCTCCAGGTTAGTGAGAGCTGTCTGTAAGAATGCCTTTGACAGACTCTTGCTCTCCCCATTCCCAGAGCTGATTCTAAATACAGACCCCAGGCTAACACACCATACGGTACCAAATAAAGGGAGTCATGAATACGCCAAGGGGCCGGTGAGATGGCTAAGCAGGTAAGAGAGCTTAAAGGAACTCAATGTACAAACTCAGGGACCTGAGGTCCATTCCTGGGACCTATGTAAAGGTGGATGCAAAGAACAGATTCCTGCTATTCTCTGACCTCCACATGTGTTGTGGCACTTACACCCACAAATACACATCATGTGTACATACACACACACCCCAAAACAAATAAACCCACAATAAAAATTCCCCCAAACAGCTGGGATTTCAGTTGACTTTTCAGAGTAACTTCTCCTTCCTAGGAATTTAATGATGGTGGTGTAGAAGAAAGTTAATGGATGGGAGGTGGGGTTGGCAGAAAGCCCACATGCTGGATGTCTGCCCATCAGTATTTGCCCCCATCATCACAGCCCACACACTGCCATGGGCCCAGAAGGAGGGCAGAGGAGAGGAGCAGCTCACACAAATGGGTCTACAAAATGCTAGACACCTGGCAGGGGTCACACATGTCACTTCTCTGTTCAGAACAAGCTCAGGAAACAGTAGGCTTACTGTTGACTGTTCCTCAACACACAGACAACAGAATCAGGACAAAAGACTAATAATTAAGCTTTCTAGAACCTTGGCTAGCAAAAGCAACTGACAACCGGGTAACTACTGAGGGCATCAGTCTCGGGGTCAGGAGGTCAGTGCATGGACACACACCACCAAGGACAATGCAAGTGTTCCAGCTTGGCCCTAAGGGGACTTTCCACCTGTCAGAGGATCTGCAGAAACCAGTTAGCACAGGCACTGAGGAAGAGAACAGTGATCTGAACTTTAAAAAGCAACTTCTATGGCTCAGACTTTTGGGAAAGGGGGATAATAGATTGTTGAATGTACAAAGGAAAAATAATGTGATCCTTTAGTAGAAAAAAAGTTAATGCTGATTCTGTTTTAACAGAGTAAAATTAAATGAGAATAGGTTCAGGTGTCACTAGGGGATACAGGGAACACTGTAATCGTTTAGAAGCCACCTCTAGGAAGCAGTACCCACAAAGACATCTGTCAAATACCTACAACATTGAAGACAATAAATACACCAGGTCCTAGATGGAAAGACACCAGGGATTAAAACAACCCTGGCTGCTGGACTCCAGAATATTCTAGTAAAGGAGAATGTTTTCTTTTATTTGAGAAATGCCATACAATCTCAACAGAATTATAAATTATCAACTGTACTATAAAAAGGAGTCCAAGGTAGATAGGAGAGCCAAAGAAAGCCCCTGAAAACAGGAAAAAATGGTAACTCTGAAAACGAGGACAAGCACTGCCAACAGCCAATGCAGAGGTCCCGGGGCAGGGTCTAAGAAGTAGAGGCAAACAGAGAAACGGCTGTGACTGAGTCATCACTCAACGCATCTCAAAGCATCCTGATTTACTTCTGATGACTCTCTTTATTTATTTATCTATCATTTCTTTGTTCTATTACTAGGAAAACTTCATAAAATTACTTCCACGTTCTAACATGGACCGTAGGGAAGAAAAAGTGAAGAGGGTCAGAGGATGGGGCAGGAAAGTAGCAGGGGCCAGATCCACATTTTTAATAAGTCAGAGCAAGTGTGAATTTTTTATGAGGCAAAACAGGCAATCATTAAGGGTGTCTGTTTCTGTGTGTGTGTGTGTGTGTGTGTGTGTGTATGTGTGTGTGTGTGTGTGTGTGTGTGTGTGTGTGTGTGTGTGTTGTGTGTGTGTGTGTGTGTCTGCCCGCTTCTCCCTCCCTTCTTCTGACTTCACACCCCAGGCTGGCTTCAAACTCACAACCTTCCTGCTTCAGCCTCCCAAGTACTAGGAATGCACTATGCCAGGCACCACTCAGGTGGTGTTTAAACAAGAAAGTAGAAAAGTCTGACTTTTAATGTCAGTGCAGGGCTGAAAGCGTGCTGCAGTCTTAAGTTCCTGGGTTTTGGGCCTTGTGGTGGTTTGAATAAAATGGCCCCCACAGGCCCATGGGAATGGCACGATTAGGAGGTATGGCCTTGTTGAAGCAGGTGTGGCCTTGCTGGAGGAAGTATGCCACTGGGGGCAGGCTTCGTGGTTTCAGAAGCTCAAGCCAGGCCTAGTGGCTCACTGTCTCTTCATGCCACCTGTGGATTCAAATATAATCTCAGCTATCTCTCCAGCATCATGTCTACCTGCATGCTCCCCATCATGATGATAATGGACTAAACCTCTGAACTGTAAGCTAGCCCCATTAAATATGTTCCTTTATAAGAGTTGCCATGATGTCTTTTCACAGCAATAGAAACCCTAACCAAGATAGGCCTCATCAGTTCCCCTCCCTCCCTTAAAGTTAATCAAAACAAGAAATTAAAGGACTCCATGTGGCTGCTCTACCCAGACAGAGTGGACTACAGAGCACGGGTGGGGAGGCTGGTGCCTGACTAAGCAATGACCCAGTTCTCTTATTCTTAAGGTGGTGGTGGGGGGCACAAACATTAACAGAATGGACTTTTACAAAGTATTAAAGGGCATGGCATGTTGCTGCCTTGTACCGGGTGGGTGCACAGAACCTCACATTCATCAACCACGTACCAAGTTTCACCTCTGCATTCTCCGTCAGCAGCACGTTCTGTCCCTTGATATCTCGGTGAATAACGTGGTGAATATGGAGATGTGCCAGTCCCTGAAAAGGAAAGCAGAGCTGAGTTTCAGTTCTCTGTCCCTGTAAGTAGACAGCCAGGAGCACCCTTTAGAGTAAGGTGTACACGTGGGCCAAAGTTTTGTAATCCACATTTAGAACATGAAATTTACCCTTGGCACGTTCCCAGGAAGGCACTGCCAGCCTTGCCACACACACAGAAAGCAGTGGGCTGGGTTTTCCCTCTGGGATGATCATAACCACTTTCTAGTTGTGCCTCTGACACGAGTGTTGGATTGCCAGCTCCAGTTGTTCTGCTATAATTTGTGCTATTTGTGTACAGGACAGCTCCTTTCCCATAGCAAATGTCTATCTTTCAGTGGGTAACCTTGTGAACTTATTTGAGCTAGACCCATCCCAGGGGAAGAGCAAAGAATTAGAGAAGGGCTTAAAATCTAGCTCCTAAAATGCAGGCTGTCTTCCCACCACACAGAACAACGGTTAAGTGCTGATATGCCCCACTTCTATCCAAATGTAAAATAATTCTGCCACCAGATGAGCCTTGTGCAGGAATAAAATATCTTTCTTCCCTAGGAAAACAAACACTCCTGGCATAGAGCACGTTTTGATGTCCTTATATCTAGACGGAGCCCAACATCATCTCTCCAGAGGTGGTAGGAGACACCGCTGCATCCACTGTGTGTGGTGTGAAGGCATCAACGCACCCCTGCACAACTTATTTACCCCTCCCTTCCTGGCCAGAGAAGCCACACCCCAGAACGTGTCTCCTTAAGACACAAACAATGTAGTGATTCTGAAAGGCCTCAGAACTACTTGTAAGGGGCTGGATTTTTCCATATATATTTATTTAATAAAAGGGAGGCTGTGGTGGAGGAAGAGGCAGGCAGTCTTTACTGTGTAGCCCAGCCTGACTTTAGACCTGAAAACTCAGCTTCGAGCGCTAGGACCACAGGCCTACGCTATCAAGCCTAACTTTTCCGTTCTGCAGCTCTAGATCACTACCTTTTCAAGCATGGTGGGTTCTAAAGTCATCTACTAATCTGCCAGTGAAACAGAACACAGCTTATGTGATGCTGATCTATTCGTCATCATACAAGGTGTAGCGGTATACCAGAAGGCGGCGATGGGGAAAGCCTGACAAACAGCTCTTCAGTGCTCTAATGGAAGCACCTCCCCCTCCCCCTCCCCCCTCGGCATGCCATGCTCTCCAACACTGAAAGAGCCAACTGAAGTCACTCCATCCTCACAGAACTTCTAAGCTTCAGTTTACTTTGGTTTTTTAACTTGCATGAACTTCCTCTTGACCCTCCACATCTTCCAACAAACACAAGCAGCCCTGTCTCCTCACACAGTTATGACTTATGTGCAATTCTGCACACTTTCAGCAGCAAGTATGGGAAACTATGCCCGTTTCTCAGTCCATACTGTGGAAGGATCACTGCTTCTACTCAGAAAACAGTTCATAATACAGCTACCTTGAAGTACACCTGCTCAGAACAAACAAGAGAACAAGAATGAGTACATGTCCTTATAGCAAGCACCTTGGGAGCCAAGCCTGAACTAAGATAAAGACTCCAGGTCCATATCTACTCCGGAAACAGCCAGTCCAAAATCAACTGGATCGGTCGGTCAGTGTTCCCGTACTAGGAAACCGTTTTCTTCAAAGTCTACCTGATTTGACTACCCGAGACAAATGAGCAGTCAAACTGCCCCTCTACACTGGTGATGTAAAGTCCTAAGTTCTCGTCTTCAGTATGAAACAGTGCTTTCTACCAAAACGAGATACTGCTGCTTAGAACGTGAGTGGGCAGGGAGCAACCAGATGGCTTTGCGGTAAACCCTGTGGCCCTCACCGTTTCAGCAGACTAGCCCGTAGAGTATACCTCTGACAGCTGTGCTCTACAGACTTCGGACCCTTGCCTGGTCTAGTCTTCTCTAATATCACAAAGGGGTGAGGAAAACTTTTCCACAGAGAAACCAGCTACCTCCAACAACATGTGAGAGCCTAGATGACCCACTGGGCTGCCTTTTACATGTGACCTCACCTCCATCTTGCTTCCTTGCTTTCTCTAACAACACTAACACAGAGCCTAAAACCAACATCAGTGCATAATATGGGGCATTTCTTTGTTTTGAACGAAAACTCTGCCACAGAAAATTGTTATTGTAGATGGCTCCTGAGTGGAGAAGGTTCTTATTAAAAATGCTCACTGAGCAGGAAACAATCAGCAGCATTTCAAAAGGATGACATTTACCACCACACCGACTAGAGATAGGAGCAACCTGGTCTTCCCTTCAGTGCTCCTGAGGTCAAGAGTGACAAAATGCTAAAACAAACACATTATACTTGACAGGTAAACTGTTTTCCCCACAGGTAAATCATCTTTGATGTCTGACATGCCTCTTGTGTCTATAACATTATGCTAAAAGCACAGATTTCTCTACTTGAGAATCTCCTATCTGCCAAGCATGTGCTCTACCCCTGAAAGTGCAGCACACAGGAAGCCAAGGCAAGAGCCCACAAGTCTAAAGCTACAACACACAAGAAAGGTATGTCTATTTCTGAACAGAATGGTATCCGTCAAGCTCCTCAAATCTATACCTAAGCAGCTCTATGATCCAGTCTTTGCTGCTGTACCTGCCAATCACCACTGAGCCCACACAGCAGCAGCAGCTTTACCCCTTTAGGTTCTGTAATATCCATAAAAGGTAAGCATCTTCGAGGCCAGCCTGGTCTACAGAGCGCGATCCAGGACAGGCACCAAAACTACACAGAGACATCCTGTCTCGAAACCCTCCCCCAAAAAAGAAAGAAAAGAAGCACCTGATATCTTAATAAGGACAAGTCTGAGTAATTATAAAAGTATGGCTCTCCTACCATCAGACTCCCTACCTCACATTAGTTTGTGAAGGAAATTTTTTGGAAGGCTCCATAAAACATATGAGCAAAGAGAAATTAAAACATTTCTCTAGGAATTCTGGTTGGCAGTTTTTAAACTTGCAGTCTTCCATGAATCTTAAATATAAAAAGTAAATTTAGTTACAATTTTAAAAAATGACTAACTCGTTACCAAACTTGAGTAGGGAAATAAGAAGTAAAATTTCAATGTTAAGTTCAGAGTCTTTATTTTTAAAATATGGAGGATAAATAATGCAGCCAATTAATTTAAGTATGTAATTTAGGGATGAAGGAAAAGAAAAACTGTGGTAGTGGAATCCTTTAGCAACCCACATGCAGCTTTCAAATATGAAGCCCTGAAAACCCCATGTGTTGTCAGGGTGGCTTTACCACTGAAAGAAATCATTTAGTGGCTAAAAAACAGCAATTCAGAAACTTGCTCTGAGCTCATTAGCCATCTTTGCCATTGGCTGTAAATAACATTAAGCATTAGGACTCTACTTCATAAATATTCCAAGAGATTCTAATAGCTAATGCCAAAGTCCACTGAAGATTTTGGAAACCAGCCCTCAGTAATATTAATATTGATCTGGAGCCTCTCCCCATGCTGCCTACAGACACAACAGTTCAGGCTCATTTCTCATCTTCTTCACCTCCATCTCCTTTAAATGGCAAAGGGAAGGGGCTACTAGGTACTTTTATAATAACAACAAAGACAAACTCAGAGAAATACAGTTACCCTTGGGTATATCTGGAGACTGCTTCCAAAGTACCATAACCTCATCCATATGAAATATGAGCATGCAGTCAGGCAGTGATGGTGCATACCTTTGATCCTAGCACTTAGGGGACAGAGGCAGGTGGATCTTCAGGCTCGAGGCCAGCATGGTCTACATAGCAAGTACAGGATAGCCAGGGCTACATAGAGAAACCCTGTCTCAAAAACACCAAATTAAATATATATATGTATATATATACATATGTTTATATATGTATATGTATGTGTGTGTATACACACACATATACACACACATATATACATACACATATATACATACACATATATGAGCACGCTCAAGTTCCTCCTATTATAATGGTGCAGTGTTTGCATATAAATTACACATATTCTCTTCTTTAGGTCATGTTCATAATATTAGGATGGTATAGCTATTATACTGCATTATATATGTAGTAACGACAAGGGGGAATCTGAATATTCTGTACACAGCAATTTGTTTCAAGTGTTTTCCAACCACACAAGCCAAGCTCTCAGGTAGGAAGTGCTACATTCTTGTTTTTTTTTTTTTTAAACAAAAAATTCACCCTTTTCTGAGTGGAAAGCTTCAAACCATGATGTAGAATAAACTACTAACAAGGTACAGAGAATCCTTGGCTATGGAAATGGGTAATTACCTCTCCATGTGGCATACACCCAGGATTCAGGTGAAGATGAAAGCATGAGGTCAGAATGTGACACTCGGCTCTACTTTCCTTACCCTGAGGATTTCTCTGGAGATGTAAGCAATCCAGTCTTCTTTGAGTGTGTTCCCTTTGGTGTTCTTCACAAGGTCTGTGATGGACCCAGCTCCACAAAACTCCATAACAAGCTACAGGGCAGACAAGACAGATGGAAACAATCACACCCCAGACTGAGTACACATCCAAGTCAGAACACACAGCTCTGTCACCTACTTCCCTCAAGACCTGGGCACACGCATGACCATGGTGGACTCATCTAAGTCAGAACAGGTTGCTTTACAGGAGTATATTCACACAGTCCAGGAGACTGAGCATGCACATGTCTAGGTGTCAATTTTCATGTGTTTCTTTCCTCCCTCCCTCTCAAAGAACATTTTGCTGGTCATCACTACCAAACTACCAGAAATCAGTATTCCAGAAGCTCTTCCTTGAGATATGCTGTTTTTCATACACTACGATCTTCAAATTATTTCATAATATTTCCTATTAACTGAGTTTAAATCAAAAGGGAAATGGTACTTTTAAGCAATTACATAGTTTTGAAAATACCTATCTGAAATAGCTAAACACAGTAACAACTACGCTTGTAAACTTCCTTTGTCAATTGTTGGTATTATTTCCCAAACTACTAGGTTCTTTCCAGAAAGTCCTTGCCTATGCCTGTATCAGTGTTCCCTATGTTGTCCTCTAACAGTTTCACAGTTTCAGATCTTACATTAAGACCTCGGATCCATTTTCAATTGTTTTTGTACATCATGAGAACTAGCAATCTAGCTCCAATCTTCTGAGTGACTTTCCCCAGAGTCATCTGTTTCAGAAGCTGCTCTCTAATGTATGCTTCTGACATCTTGGTCACACATCAGTAGCTGTGACTGTGCAGATTCGCTTCCTGGTCCTCAATTCTACCCTACTGTTCCTTTTACCTCTCTCATGTCGGTACCAAGCTGCTAATGTGTTCTACATTAGCCTTTTAAAAATCATTAGAAGAAGCTATCAATCTATCTTCTTGCCTTATAAATTCAACACCCTCAGTTTAACTCATGCAGCTCGCACAGATGAGTCTCTCGGTCATCGTGAATATTGAATATAACTTTTTGAAGGTTGAATGCACTGGAATTTCCTGTTCATAATAAACTACTATCATCGAAGTTTCTAATGAATGGCTGACAATATCACACTTTTTTGAGCTTTCTATGAAACAGCTTCCTGTAAACGGCCCCAGTTCCCGATCTCCTTGCCACAGTACAGACACAGGACAGGGAAGCTTAAGGATAACAAGCCCCTCTGGTTTTGTTTTCTTTCTCCACGGTCCCTGTGAAGTCCTTAATCCCCTTATTACAATAACCACAAAGCACACCAAGGGCTCGCAAGCATCGACCTACCCAGAGCTGGTCATCATGTCCTGGAGGGCTCTTTTTAATGAAAGCACCATAGTATGTTGCAATATTCCTATGATGAGAATATTTCTTCAGCATATTTATCTCCAGTTTAATTTCTTCCTCTTCATCCTTAAGAAAAAAAACAACAAAACATGTGGCTTCTAAAAGATTTGCTTTCCTCCCACACAAGCAAACAGACAGTGACAGGAGAAGCAGAAGCTCCCTCCAGTCTCAGCTCACCCTTCTGGATGTGACCACAGGAGAAATGAGAGACAGATAACAAGTGTGATAAACAGCAGGATGGACCAGGGCAGACTTCCAGCCTGATCCTCCACTACCTGTGACCTCGGGCTAGTTACTCTAGTTCTGGGAGGCGGTTTGCTCAAGTGAAACAACCCCCCACCCCATCACCCAACCCCCCCAGCCTCGTGTAAAAGGTAATTTGACTGATACTATTTCAATTAAGCATTAGGAAAGGCTATTTCCTCCGTAGGAGGCATTTATGAATACACTTAAGAACAGGTTTGCAAGGTATTAGACAGGTGACCACACATGACTTCCAGGGGTGGTGTACTAGGTTGCACTCGGGGCCGACCTCCGTACACAGATTGTTTCAGACTAAGCTCTTCCTTGTGCCTGCTGCTATATTAGTAAGCTGAGCAGCAGGAGAAAAAGAGAGACCTTGTAAGAAGATGGGAAGAGGGGGAAGAAGGAAACAGATAGACATACAGGCACAAAAACGTAAATCAGCTGTCCTGTAAGTGATAAAAGGTGAGAAGTCACAGACTCCGCCTCTCTCCCACACTTGGGGAAGAAAGTGCATCAATCAGCATGGCCATTTTATTCTGTTACCTGCTGCACATACTGACGAACCTCCTGTAAAAGGGCAGGTTAGGAAAGCTCTCTAAGCATCATCCAAATGAAGGAAAGTTAGAATTAAAATTAGAAAATTGTACCTGGGGTGTGTGGTGTGTGTGTGTGCGCGCGAATTAGCCTTGTGGTAAGAAAGCACGGTATAAGTTCTTCAGGTAAAATTCATGATTAAATCTCTCAAATTCCTTATGCACACCATTGCTGCAACTTCCTTAGACTTCCGCACAAACACACCCACTCTACATTCACGTTCTTCCCTTTTCGTGGAATAACTTGAGTAATATACAGGCGTGTATACATGCATGTCCAGTGAAGCACAGGAGAGCACCCACGAATGTGCATGTGTGTATATGTGTACAGGCACAAAGTCTGAAGACATCAACTGCTTTAGGCGAGCATCAACAGAAGCTTTCTTAAAGCCTTAAAGAAGGAAAATATTATACTTTATCACTACTATACTTTAAAATAAAAGATAACTATCATTAATTAGATATTAAAAATAAGATGAAAGAAAATAGAAGAAAAATATCAAATACAATTTCAGTTATACATTTTGCTTTAGAAACCAAACTCCTAAGATGCAGTCATCTTAAAGCAGTGACTCTAAGGATGGCAGATCTCCTCCTGGGTATCATTGCCAAAAAAAGATGCGTTATACCAAAGACACAGATATTGGAATGTTGCAGAACATTCTGCAAATACAGTGATCTTTGTAACTTCCCTAGGAGACAACTGTCAACAAAGCAGAAGAGCAGTCAAATACAGGCTCTATAGCAGCTCTCCTCTGAGCCCTGGGCAGAGGAGAATCACACCAAATGTGTGTCATTTCAACAAGGCATTCAAACATGGTCATGTTCAAAGCAACAATGGAAACTGGGATAATAATTATGGTTATAGTAACTATCTTAACTCTACACAAAAACTAGCATTTAACCTGGCTGACATAGGAAAAAAATGCTTCTATCCGAATTTTGTCTTCAAAGGAACTTTATATTAAAACAAAAAGGAGTAATGATTGACAAAAGAAGAAATAAGTCCCTAACAAAACTAAGAATCCTTGATTCATAGAAAGGCTTTAATTGTGTCCTTTATCTGTACATGCACCTCCTATGTACAGAATAATATACATGAGGCATGAAAAGGTGGTAAGTCTGCTGGCAAGGAACATTTGTGGCCTGCTTACAAAGCCATTTAATGCTGCTCCTGGAACAAGGGCCACAGCTAAACACATGCTCCAAAGAGCCAAATATCCTGTTCCTCACATTAGCTGTACCCACCCTGGAGATCATAAGATAAACTAAAGATCTGATCTATTTTTTATTTAAATTAAAAAAATCGATAGCCATATAGAAATTTGGAGTATTAAAAAGAAAGTACATAGCCAGGTGTGATGGGCACGCCTTAAATCCAAGCCCTTTGAGGCCAGCTCCTTCTACATACAGAGCTGCAGGCCAAGGATACACAGTGAGATCTTGTCTGTACAGAGAATACATGTACAAAACAAAAGAATACTTTAAAGGTAGGAAAAAGTGAAAACACTAACTTTGTTTTACAGTTCAATCGCTAACCCTCAGTTCACTGCTGTACGAGCTGTCCTGGTTTAGAGACATGGTTACCCAGATATCCCCCACTCCCCACTTTCTTCACTCTCTCTCTTGCTTGATTTTTCCCAGGGTCATTGTCCCATCCCACTAGACAAGAGATTCTACTTCTTGGCTGAGAATAAACACTACCCAAGAGTCTCCCATCAGCAGCTCCCCGAAGAGTAAATAAGAATCTGAACGGTCTGACTAGCTGCAGTGCACTTTTTCCTTTGAGTAACAGAAAGCAATTCTTCTAGGATCTAGCCGTTCATCGTGTTAAGAAGTCAAGAGCTTCCAAAGGTACTTAGTTCCATAGCCCACTGATTAAAAAACAAACGCATATTCTGAAGTTGTTAAAGCTTAAATTCAGTGCTGTCCAGTGGTCTAAAAATGTTGAGTATGTATATTGATAAATATGATTGGCAGATTTTCATGGCATTGTTTCTGCTAATTCTAACATCTCTAGACAAAAACACATTATTGTGTTCTGTAGCCATACTACACCATGACAAGACACAACGTAACACCTCCAAAACCGGGCAGGGGGAGGCCTGGAATCCCAGCATCTGGGAGGCTGAGGCAGGAAGACTATGCAAGTTTCTCGACTATCTAATGGGACTCATCTCACAAAGAGAAACTGGGTTACAACTTAAAGTCAATGAAATACAAGACCTTAAGTGAAATCAAATTTAACAGTAGCCTTTCTATAGGACTGAAACAATCATCTAGAGATACAGTGATCACATTCATTTACTTGCCAAGATATACCCTAGGGGTCTTATGCCCTAGTAGTCAAGCCATAAGCCATAAGAAACTCGACTACAAAGAATACCGAGAGGAAATTGTGGTCTCTTCCAAAGTACTGTTTTAGGATGATGTAATGTAATAGATACTCTGAACATTACTTCTGCTGTTTTTATGATTTTAAAATAGATGACTACTACACATCTAATACAAAGACATTCGGCACCACTTATTGTCCGTTACTGACTTATTATGAAGGCCTAGCCTTGGAGGAAAGAACATCAGAAATACAGATTTGCCAATGGGACAATCACAGCTAGAAACCTAGGACTAACACTTAGTGTGCTATAGTCTACATTGTCTTTAGACTACACCTATAATAAACCAAGTTTTGAGTTCCAATTTCCTTTGACCATTAGTTTAAAGTAAGTTTGGGAGTTGGAGAGATGGCTCAGCAATTAAAAGCACTGGCTGCTCTTCCAGAGGACCCAAGTTCTATACCCAGCACCCACATCGAGGCTCACAACCATCTAGAACTCCATTTCCAGGGGATCCAATGCCCTCTTCTGGCCTCCATATGGACCAGGTATACATGTGGTCCACAGACATGTATGCAGGAGAAACACCCATATACATAAAATAAATAAACGTTTTCTAAAAGAATAATATTAGTAGCCTCATTTCAACATTTAATAGACACACACATACCACCACCAAAGTAAACACCTATTTAAGTAGAGGATAAAGCAGTAAACAGACTTGGGGATGACATTTAAACAAATAGCTGAACTGACAAAGCTATACAAAGAGAGCTTATGCATCATCCCATGGGTCTAGCTGTGAGTCCAAATTACTGTGTCCTTCATACTCCACTTTAGGGGTGCCAAGATGATCACAAATAGGAGGATCTGGAGGATGGGGTGGGAGCTTCTTGGAGCAAAAGGGAAGAGGGCTCTCTTCTGGTTTCCTCCAATGGTGAGGCAGCTGCTGACCCCCACTTAGTGAGTTAATGCAGCTGGTGCCAATTAGCATTTTGGCCTCTGACCAACAGGAGCAATTCTCATAGAAAAGGTCTTTGTCTGGAGCTGGGTTCTGACAGTGGATGAGCTTTCAGTTGGCTCCCTGGCTATCAGAGGACTGGGGGCTGGGAGGAGCCAACATCTGCACAGCATTAATTTGCACAGGCAGCCATGGGCTGTAAATGAGGCAAGTGAAAAGCACTGCCCACTTCACCATCTGAGCACAGGGGTGCATAGCATTAGTTTGGCTCTTTGTCTTTTCACGGCCCTTTGGTGGTGTTCTGAAGGAAGTTTGCTTTGCCGTACCGTAAGTATGCTAGGTGAGCGCTCTACCACGGAGTGACCATCTCCAACCCTGTTGTGTTCCCTTCAAATGGTGCTTCGAGCCCTTCCTGTCTAAGTCCTCTCTCATTCCACTGATGGCAGGCAGTATTGTCTGATCAGAAACAGGCAGCCCTCGGAGATGCTAACTGGGATGCAAGAGGACTGAGAAATGCTCTGAGTTCACCACCTTTCCACCTGGCTTCTTCACAGAATTAAACATCAGTTATTGACAGTTGAACAACTAGAGGGGCACCCGAGGGTCTTTGTGAGGGGGGAGAAAAAGGCTGCTAGAGAGACAAATGGTCTCTCTGGAGGATTTCTGCACTGAGATGTACAACTGAGCGTGTTCCCGAAAGAAAATGCCTGCTTCTTAAGAACAGTTTACAGTCAACTGCTACTCGGCTCTTCCTTATGCCTGCAAACTGAAAGAAAATAAGATATTTCAACTTACAGCATCCTGGGAGATCTGAGTGTTACTCAACACATGCCAAGTAAGATAGCACAGAATCAATTAAGTTTAATTTGATTCAAAGATAAAAAGTTACAAAATTTAAATTCGCCATTCAATACTATGTAAATGAAGACAACTTTACAGATTCTAGAAGAGGACACATTTTAGAGCAAAATTAAGATTATGGGATCAGGTCACAAGAATGACAGTCTTCAAAATTAACATCCTCATCCAAATCACTCAGTACTACAGTAAAAACTCATCATGAAAATTAATATAACCAAAGTGAAAAATCACATATGCACAAAAGGTTGCTCAAGATCTAGAAGAAAAACTCTTGAACATATCCTGTATTAACATTAAAGTCACACTCCTTTTATGTAACTGAATAATCAGTGTATTTATTTTGATAATGGCCTTGTCCTTGAAGCTCTTCTTTGTCTAATGGCACATCTAGTCAGAACAGCCCTCAGTGTCTTCTACGTCTTTCTCTACCCAAGTTGGTCCCTTGCTGAGTATTTCAATCAGACCTTATTAGTCACCTGGTTGTCGCATGTGATTAAAAACAAACAAGTCCCACCATGGGAGAATGAAACAGACTTGAGACCGCAACTAAAAGACAAACACAGTGAGCAGAACCCTTTCCATGAAGGAGAAGCCCAACGCACAACTCCATGACAAAGCCCCACCAAAAGGCACAGTACATGATGACTTTCATCAAGTCCAATAACACACTATTTTTCTAGGTTCCTGAACTATTGGACTGGACAAAGTTTCATGTCTACACACAGCTATCATGGCCAGTCCCAATCTATAAGGCAAAATACCACAGGTATAAGTGTTTTGAATAATAAAACCTCAAGTAGTCCAAATTTATTTCCAAAACCAAATTGTGATTACACTTCAACATTTTAAAGGCCCAAACTTTTAAATTGTAAGAACAAAAAAAGGGGGGGGGGGAGGGGGGAATCCAAAAGCTAAAACACCCAAATCTAGCAAAGCAGTCATGACCTTGGCAATGAAACGTGACCGTGCACAATGTAAATGTGCACGTTTAGACAGCTATAAGAGGGTTAAATAAGTGCTGTGCAGAAGAAAAGAGGAGGAGGAGGAAAAGATTCCACTAAAGACTATCTCCAGGTTAGTTTCTTCTGTAATCTTCTAATTTTCTACATGGCCATGCAATATTTAACTAACTCTGAAAATAAATAAATAATGGTTTATGGGACAGGAATGAGGCCCGTGAGAACTTTGTCAGTTCTTATGGTCTGCCTCCATGTTTGTCTCCAATCCTCTGCCTCCCATCCCTAATGTTGGAGGTTTACTGCCAAACTTGAAGAACCACACAGCCTAGCTGGGACTAGGCCAGAGGCATTCCAAGGCCTCAGGCTTGTTCCTTCTTGTCTGCTGTGACTACCTATCTAGACAGTGACCTAAGACCAGTGGTTTCCAAAAGTCAGTCATTCCCAATAGGAAGCAAGGACGAGGCTCACCATCTTGTCTTCATTTCTCTGACTGCCAGAAGCTCCCTTACAGGGACATAGCTTCAGGCCATCCAGACACTGGTCTATGAAAGTGGCAAATTCCACGAAGTTCCCCATACTACATACTACAAGAAAGAAAAGAATACTGTGTACACTGAACAGTGTTGCTTAAACCTTACAAACAGATCCAAGTGAGGACTGGCAAGGAGTAGCTGCAAGGGAATGATGGGCAGCACCTGTGTGTGCATCTCACACTGGCCAGCCTGTGACCTCAGGTTTCAGGAGCTCCTGCTTGCTGATTTGGCACGCTCAGATAAAGGCTATGCTCTGAGAAGTATCTTCAACTAGAAAGAATAAAGGGACTTCTGCTCCTGGAGGAGATAAAGTATCAGGGGCCAGAAGATTTGCCCTTCTACTTAAACAACTAAAATTAGACAAATCCTGAAGAGGTTAAGATACCAGGCAATGATGGGCAGTCTAGACCAACCAAGAACAGGAGACTCGAATGGGCAAGAGGAGCCTAC
>CABHPQ010149128.1:0-35129 GCA_902168405.1 Peromyscus aztecus | reverse complement strand
AATTGGATTGTTCAGTATTTTGATGTCTAGTTTCTTGAATTCTTTATATACTGTGGAGATCAGTCCTCTGTCAGATGTGGGGTTGGTAAAGATCTTTTCCCATTCTGTAGGCTGTCTTTTTGTCTTATTGACCGTGTCTTTTGCCCGGCAAAAGCTTCTCAGTTTCAAGAGGTCCCATTTATTAATTGTTGCTCTCAGTGTCTGTGCTGTTGGTGTTATATTTAGGAAGTGGTCTCCAATGCCAACGCGTTCAAGAGTAATTCCTACTTTCTCTTCTATTTAGTGTAACTGGATTTATGTTGAGGTCTTTGATCCACTTGGACTTGAGTTTTGTGCATGGTGACAGATATGGATCTATTTGTAATCTTTTACATATTGACATCCAGTTATGCCAGCACCATTTGTTGAAGATACTTTCTTTTTTCCATTGTATAGTTTTGGCTTCTTTGTCAAAAATCAGGTGTTCATATGTGCGTGGATTAATGTCAGGGTCTTCAATTCAATTCCATTGGTCTGTATGTCAGTTTTTATACCAGTACCAAGCTGTTTTTATTACTATAGCTCTATAGTAGAGCTTGAGGTCAGGGATGGTGATACCTCCAGAGGTTGCTTTATTATACAGGATTTTTTTTTGATTTAATAAAGTTTTATTTTTCCAAATGTACAGCTGATTGAACCTGTTCAAGCATCTTCGCCAGCAGCTGGGGCATCTCCACCCTTTGTGTTTCGGGTGTAAATTACTTGGGCTCTGTGCTTTGAAACCAGCTTGATAAGTCCTTTACTAAGTAGCTCCTGAAGGGCTGCCCTGGCCAAAGAACCGCGAATCTTGAGTCTCTCGGAGACCACAGCTGGAGTGGGTGAGCTTGTAGTTGGGGACCTCCTTACAGAGTTTGTCGTATGTCGCTTTGTCAAACAGGACCAGATTGTTGAGCTTGTCCCGAACTTTGCCTTTGGACCACTTCTTCTTTTTGGCCTTGCCACCAGACTTATTTACTGGGTCTTTGTCTTTTTTTGGCCAACTTTCCAGCATCTTTCTTCTTCTTGTCATCCTTGGGCGGCATGATGAAGCTTGGAGAGAGGCGATGACCACTGCAGCCTCCCTAAGATGTCGGAAAAAAAAAGTATACAGGATTCTTTTAGCTATCCTGGGTCTTTTTTTTTCCATATGAAGTTGAGTATTTTTCTTTTCAAGTCTGTGAAGAATTGTGTTGGGATTTTGATGGGGATTGCATTGAATCTGTAGATTGCTTTTGGTAAGATTGCCATTTTTACTATGTTAATTCTACCTATCCTTGAGCATGGGAGATCCTTCCGTTTTCTGATATCTTCTTGAATTTCTTTCTTTAGAGATTTAAAGTTCTTATCAAAAAGGTCCTTCACTTGTTTAGTTAGTGTTATCCCAAGGTATTTTATATGATTCGTGGCTATTGTAAAGGGTGATGTTTCTCTGATTTCTTTCTCAGCCCTTTTATCATTTGTGTATAGGAGAGTTACTGATTTTTTTTGAGTTGATCTTGTATCCTGCCACTTTACTGAAGGAGTTTATCAGCTGTAGGAGTTCCCTGGGAGAATTTTTGGGGTCACTTATGTATATTATCATATCATTTGCAAATAGTGAAAGTTTGACTTCTTCTTTTCCAATTTGTATCCCTTTGATCTCCTTTTATTGTCTTATTGCTCTAGCTAGAACTTCAGGTACTATATTGAATAAATAGGGGGAGAGTGGACAGCCTTGTCTTGTTCCTGATTTTAGTGGTATGGCTTTGGCACTCGGGTTGTTGAGGCAGGAAGATTGTGGACTACATGGCATGACCTCCATCTTATTTAAAATACTTGCAAAACAAATCACTGATAGACTGAACATGTGGACATCTGTCCTTACTACATGAAAACTATTTATACTGTATTTGTGTCGCATTTAAAGTGGGCTAGAGCACGTGTGTAAGTTATATATGCAAATATGCCATTTCCCTGGAAGTGATTTCACTATGCTTTGATTCTGGTATCCATGGCAGGGGGGCAGTAACCTGGTACCAGTCGCCTGTGGATATGGAAAAACAGCTGTATATAGCTGTTGCTTATGAAAGATGGCAGGTGCTCTGACTTTGCAGAGTTGGAAAGCCAGGACCTCTGGCATGGGCAAGTCAGTGTCAGGACAAGAACACAGGCCAATGCTAAGCCCACTTCTTCTGCTGACCACCCTCATCACCAGGACCAAGCTTCCTTTTCTTTCTTCGTTTCTTTTTAAGTTTTGTTTGTTTTGTTTTCGAGACAGTTTCTCTGTGTATCCCTGGCTATCCTGAAACTCATTCTATAGACCAGGCTGGCCTTGATCTTACAGATCCGCTTGCCTCTGCCTCCCACCTCCACAGTGCTGGGATTAAAGGCGTGCACCACCACCGCCACCTTTTTTTTTTTTTTTAAGTTAACTTATATTGTATGAGTATAGGCATTTTGCTTGCATTTATATCTGTGCACTATGTTTGTGCCTGGTGCCCAAAGAGGCCAGAAGAGGCCATCAGAACTGGAGTTAGACCATTATGAGCCACTGTATGGACACAAAGAATGGAATCCCAGTGCTCTGGAAGAGAAGCAAATGCTCTTAACCAATGGCATTTCTCTAGCCCACATTTAGGTCCCTTATACACTGTAACCTCTTAGGAGGGTCCTAGTGGTAGAGCTCAGTGGATACTGCTTTAGCCAGTTGAGTCCAAGAAAATGATAGAGCAATAAAAAGTTGGCCCAGGGGACTGGAGATGGCTCAATGTGTAGAGCACCTGCCTAGAGCCCTCCAGTGAGGGGCTGGGGTGTGGCTCAGTGGTAGGGCACCTGCCTAGAACCCTCCAGTGAGGGGCTGGGGTGTGGCTCAGTGGTAGAACACCTGCCTAGAATCCCCCAGTGAGGGGCTGGGGTGTGGCTCAGTGGTAGAGCACCTGCCTAGAATCCCCCAGTGAGGGGCTGGGGTGTAGCTCAGCGGTAGAGCACCTGCCTAGAATCCCCCAGTGAGGGGCTGGGGTGTGACTCAGTGGTAGAACACCTGCCTAGAATCCCCCAGTGAGGGGCTGAGGTACTGCTCAGCAGTAGAGCACTAGCCTAGCATGCTCAAAGTTTTGAGTTCCATTCCCTGCACTGGAAAAAAAAGATGGAGAAGGGAGGGCTCAAAGGCACATTTGTACCCATCACCTGCCCTGGAACCCACAGGGAATTTACATTGTGGCTGGGGAATTACCAGCCAGTCTCACTTTCCACCTCTCCTAACACGAATCTCCCTCCCACCTGGCCACCATTCACTACCGCACACATTTGATGCACACTTTAACAGACCACGAGCCAAATAGACCTCATTTTCTGACCCTCTTCACAGGACCCAGGAGACCATGAGTACCTCCAGGCTCTACACCCTGGTGCTGGTGCTGCAGCCTCAGCGAGTTCTCCTGGGCATGAAGAAGAGGGGCTTTGGTGCTGGCCGCTGGAATGGCTTCGGGGGCAAAGTCCAGGAAGGAGAGACCATTGAGGATGGGGCTAAGAGGTGAGGAAAAGGGAGGTCCGACCACAGAGCCAGCCTGGCAGGGGATGAAGACCTGGAGAGGAGGAAACACCCCTGAGACCCACACATGCTATGTAGACCAGGCAGGCTTTGAACTCATGGAGATCCACCTGCCTTTACCTCCAGAGTGCTGGAATTAAAGGCATAGACCATCACGTTCAACTTTAAAAAATTTTTAAAGGGCCTTTCTGCATACACCAGTTGGCCTTTAATTATGTAGTCCAGGTTGGCCTCAAACCCCAAACCTTCCTGCTTCAGCTTCCTCAGTGCTGGTATTATAGGTATGCAATGCCATGCCTGAATTTATGTTTAGTTCCTAAATTGGATATAGCAACACCTCTGCATGATATCCTCCTAGATCATGCAGCCCACAGGTCCTGAGGCTACACTCCCGAGGCCCTGGCCCTTGCAAGCATGGATGCCATGCTTACGAGCTAATGCCACATCTTCCTTACCCATCTCTGCTGCAGGGAGCTGGAGGAAGAGAGTGGCCTAACTGTGGATGCCCTGCACAAGGTGGGCCACATCTCATTTGAGTTTGTGGGTTCCCCTGAGCTGATGGACGTGCATATCTTTTCTACTGACCACGTACGTGGGACACCCACAGAGAGTGACGGTGAGCTTGGGCCCTGCTCCCTTCTTCCCACCATGGGCAGCGAGGTGCACCTAGCCTAGGAGAAAAGAATCAGCTCTTGCCAAGTGTGGGCCCCAAGCCTGCCCACACCTTCTTCTTTGCTTGTCCTCAGAACCAAGGCAGTCAGGCAAAGCAGCTTTGTAGCCCAGATATGAGCCCCATTCCCCTCCCCCCCTTTTTGAGACAGGGTTTCTGTGTGTAGCCCTGGCTGCCCTGGAACCAGGCTGGCCTCCAACTCAGGTGTGTGCCACCGCTACGTTGTAAGCCCATTTCTTTATTTCACAAAGTATGGAAATCAGCCACACATATTAGTACATGCCTTTTTATCCCAACACACAAGAGGAAGAGACAGGGGTATCTCTGTGAATTCAAAGCCAGCATGATCCACATTGTGAGACCCTGTCTCAGAAGGAGGAGGAGGAGGGAGGAGGAAGATAATGATGATGATGATAATAATAATAATAATAATAATAATAGAGTTGGAGTGTGGCTCAGTTGGCAGGATGCCTGACTAGCAAGCATAAGGACCTGAGTTCCACCCTCAGCAGTGAACCAGGTGTGGTGTTGCATGTCTGTAATCCCAACACAAGAGATGAGCTCTTAGTAAACAAACAAGAGAGTAACCAGGTGTGGTGATGCAGGTCCATAATCACAGCGTCCGGGAGGCCGAGGCAGAAAGACTGAATCTGAGGACATATTGGGCTACAGAATGGATCCTACACCAGCCTGAGCTACATGAGGCTGTCAAAAGCAAGAGATGGTCATGAGGATGAGATATAAAATTAGACCAGGCTCCTTTCTTAATAAGCCAGGTATAGTGGCACACATTCATAATTGCAGCACCAAGAAAGTTGAGGCAAACCTGCCATGAATTCAGAGCCAGCCTGGGCTACGCACTGAATCCCAAGCCAGCCAGAGCTCCAAAGAAAGTCCCTGTATAATGAAAATAAAGCAGGCCTGGTGGCACTGCACCCCTGTAAACCAATCAGGAAGCTAAGGCAGGAGGATTGCTACTTTTTCCAGACCAGCCTGGGCTACAGTATGGACACTTTGTTTAAAAAAAAAAAAAAATCCAGGCGATGGAAAGATGGCTCAGAAGTTAAGAGCACTTGCTGCTCTCACAGAGGACCACTTGCTTTTCCCAGTACCGGTAACTCCAGTTTCAGGGGATCCCATCCCCTCTTCTGGCCTCTGTAGGCACTGCATGCACATGGTATACAGGCAAAACACCCATACATATAAAATCATTTTTACAAAATGTTTAAAGAAGAGAGAGATTGGATAGCTGGTTCAGCAGTTAAGATCACATATTGCTCTTCCAGAGAACCCAAATTTGGTTCCCAGCATCCACACCAGGTGGCTCACAACTAACACTAGCTTTAGGGGGATACAAAGCCTCTGGCCTCTATGGGCACTTGCACGCATAGGCTTACACCCACACACAGATATACATGCATATATGCAGTCAAAAATAATATAAAACAAGTAACAACCACAACAGTCCAAACAGCTAGAGAGGGATCTCAACAGTTAAGAGCACTTACTGGTCTTCCAGAGGACCCAAGTTCAGTCTCCAGCACCCACAGTGGGCAGTTGATGACTAGTTGTAACTCCAGCTCCTCTCTGGCCTCCGCTGACACCCACACATGTGGTATTCATTCACACAGACATACTCAGATATACAGCAGACCCCTGCATTCAAGGCCAGCCAGGGCTACTACATAGTGAGACCGTGTCTCAAACAAATCAAAAATCTCCAAACAGGTGTTCACACAGATTCAGGGGGTAATCCCTCTCGGGTTGGCTGAAATCCATGTTCAATATCAATGTTCTTCCTCCTCCCCATCCCCCTACCCTGCAACAGAAATGCGCCCTCAGTGGTTCCAGCTGGACCAGATTCCCTTTGCTGACATGTGGCCCGATGACAGCTACTGGTTCCCACTCCTGCTTCAGAAGAAGAAGTTCTGTGGGTACTTCAAGTTCCAGGATCATGACACCATCCTCAACTACTCACTGCGTGAGGTGGATGAATTCTAACACAGGGGTGTGGCCACTTCTGGCCACACTCAGGTGGCTGCACAAGCCACAAGCTGTCAGTCCAAGGGCACCACAAGGAGGGACTGGTATTTTCTATTTGCAAGGTGTTGAGGTTGGGATGTGAAATGTCACTGGTAGACTAATGCTTGAATACTTCATCTCCACCTACTGGTCTTGTTTTAGAAGGTTGTGGCACCTTTAGGAGGCAGAGCACTGATGGGGAAACTGAGTCACTGGGGGTCAGAGAGATGTGGGATGGGCCTTAAGGTTTATAGGTAGATATAGAATATTATTTTAAGATGTGTTACATTAGTTTATGCTATAGAACATTTGTTTTAATGATGCAAAGAGATGTTGCATTCTTTTATGTTGCATTTGTTTAACTCTGTGAAGCTGTGTTACTTTGCCTGTCTAAAACACCTGATTGGTCTAATAAAGAGCTGAATGGCCAATAGCAGGGCAGGAGAGAGGATAGGTGGGGCTGGCAGACAGAAAAGCTGGCTAGAAATAAGCCAAGCTAAGGCTGGGCATTTATAAGTAATAATAAGTCTCCATGTATATTTATTTGGGAGCTGGGTGACAGGCCCCCAAGAGTCAAAGAGTAAAAAAACATCCAACAACCGGTAGACCCCACTTCTTGTCTGCTGCTTCCTGAAGTGACCAGCCACCTCATACTCTTGCCACTGTGCCTTATCTGCCATGATGGGCTGTATCCCCTCGATTGACCCATGAGTCAAAATAAACTTGCTTGCTCCCCTAACCTGCTATGTGATGACAGCATCAAGAAAAGTGAGTGGTACCGGATAGGAAGGAAACAGAGATCCTGCCAGGCACTGAGACAGCCAATTCTCTGTCTTGTCACACTACCTCAGACAGGGTGGACGGACACCAAAGGATGCGGTGAGGACTTTTTTTTTTAATGCAGGAGCAACAATCTGAATGGAAAAGTAGAAGCTCTGAAATGCTTGGTGTGGGCAGGATGCCAGGCTGGAGCAGGCATCGGGAGAAAAACTGGAGAGCAGGGAGCCACAGAGAAGCTAGAGACGTAGGTCTCAGGAGGCAGAGGAATGGTGTCTCAGAGAAAGATAAGTATTCCTCTCCTCTCCAGGCGCTGGACTACAAACCAGGACCTGGACTCCAGCCAGGGGCTGAACTGACAGAAAGGCTGTATCCAGGGGGTTTATATAGATCCAAGTGAGGCCTGATAGGCTGAAGCTGTAGGCAAACCAGATAACGATAACCAATCAGAGAAGAGCCTGCAAAACCTGAGACTAACTGCCTGGTGGTGGTGGGGGTGGGGGGGGGTGTTCCCAAACCAGGTCACTGGCTGCATTTTCTCTGTTGTCAGGATAGTTGTAGTGCAGCAGACACTCCCCTAATGGGGGAACAGCCAGGAATTCCTGGGCTACTTCTTGGACCAGGAACCTCACAGATGCCATTGGTTATCAGTGGATCTTGAAAGCATGCTGTGACATTTCACACCACATCCTAACTATTCCTACCTGCTTCAAAGAAAACCATTTCTCCCTCAGAAAGAGGGAGCCTTTTAAGGAAATCCAACAGGAAAGCTGGACCCAAGGCTCAGCAGTACTGCTCTTGCAGAAGACCAGAGTTCAGTTCCCAGCACCCACGATGGGCAGCTCATAACCACCTGTAACCCTACCTTCAGAGGAGCTGACACCTTCTTCTGGTCTCTGTAGGTACCAGCACCCACGAGCACATTCCTGCATTACAAATACATGTAATTTACAATAAAATATACACACTGTATCATACTCAAAAGCCAACTACATTGTTAGCTGAAGCTCCCTAAACCTAAAGGGGTTCAGATGTTAGGTGCCGAGAGAAGGGCATAACTGCAGCCTTCTCTTGGATCCATCATTTAAATAAGTGCATGGGGTGGGAGTGCTGTTCATGTGAGTACAGGTGCCATGGAAGTCAGAGATGGTGATTCCACTGGAGCTGAAGTTACAGGACATTGTGAGCAACCTGATGTGGGAACTGGGAATTGAACCTGGGTCCTCCGAAGAACAGCAAGTGCTCTTACTGCTGAGCCATCATCTCTCCATCCCTTATGTCAGCTTAAACTGTCAACTTGATGTAATTTAGAATCACCTGGGAAGAGCATCTCAGTGAGAGACTGTCTAGATTAGACTGGACATGTCTGGGGGACTATCTTGATTTGTTAACTCAAGTAGGAAGATCTGCCCACCATGAGTGGCATGATTCCCTAGGAAGAGAACCCTGAACATATGGGGGTGGGGGAAGCGGACCGAGCACTGGCATGCACGCTTTGATCGACTTTCTACTTAACTCTGGATGCAGTGTGCACACACAGCTCAAGCTCTCACACTACGATCCCCAACTCCCCCAAAGTGACAGGCTGTATGAACAGCTATGCTGCTTTTGTTAGGAATCTTATCACAGCAACTGATCTGGCACCAAAACAACAACAACAAAAAACAACAACAAAAAAAAAGCCTGAAAAAACAAAACTAACAAACAAAACCTGCAGAACCTGACCTAGGGAGCCAGTGAGCTTAACAGAGTTACTTACAGAAGTGTGAGCCACAGCCCTGGAGTTCCACACTGTGCAGGGGGCTCAACGGGTCAGCATCGACTCCCCTTAGCAACTGCCACTGTGGGCACCACTGCCAGGAGGGACCTTGTGAACCATGTGCTTTTCAGATTTCTGAAACTCATAAATTTCGCAGATTTTCTGAGCCTAAGGAGCCTCCCTCCAGGAGGAAGCAATGCTTCTATATCTAGGAAATGCCCCACTGGGACCACCAGACTAGGGGCAACTGCCCATCCCAAACTTAAGATTCCAGTCTCCCAGACCCATTTGGCCGTGTTCATAGGGGGTCTGTAGAGAGAAACAGCAGCATGGAAACCATCTGTAAACACTTCCAGTTTATTGGGTGTGGCAGTAACTGATTCCCCCAGTCCATAAAGTGCTTCATCCATCCCGCCAAATCCCACAGCACCAGCCTCCTGACTCCCTCAGCCCAGAGTCCCCACAGCAGCGTCCCAGAGTCCTGCTGCCCCTGCCTAGCCTCTTCAGGCTAACACTGAGTAAGAAGCACCCTGTTCCCTTCACTCCCGTTGTGCTGGCCCTGGACTGTCCAGTTAAAGCTGAAGCTGGCCCCCGCTCGGCCCAGGGGAAGGGATGAGCAGGCGAGAGATCTGTCGATACCTGTGCTTCCCATCTTTCTGGCAGCCCAAAGCATGGCTGTGGTGTGGCATACAGGCTCGGGCAGCAGGATGCCAGAGGGACTCTTGGTTCCCTTGCACCCTGGGGATGGAACCTCAAGTTTGGGGTCAGACACCCACAGCCCAGTCAGGGAGTGACTATGTGAGAAAAGGCAGGTTCTACTGCCCGGCTTGGGGCCCTAGAACACTAAAAGCATGGGGGCGGGGGAGTAGGCCAGGGCGGGGGAGTGGGCCGGTAAGGAAGCAGTTCACATCCAGGTGGAACCTGCTGCTTGACAGCTGGTGGGAAGCGGTCCACACTCTTGACCCTGAGGCCTGGGCACCCAACAGGGCTGCCCATCTCCAGTGCTCCTCCACCACCCCTCCTCACTCTCACCCTCCAAAACCCAACACAAGGAAGGACCCAGAGCCCTCATCCACTGTGGGCCTTGAGAAGCCTTGGACCAGGGATCCATAGACAGCGCTGGAGTGAAACATGTCCTCCAAAGCACCAAACAAACCACTTCGCACTCATATTTCCCACCTGGCCTCTAACACACCTCCCAGAATGTCTACAGGCCCTAGTCTGCAGACAAGGTCCCACCCTCAGAGACCATCCAGCTCCTTGCCAGGCAGTATTGCCAGGCCACAGGGCAGGCCAGCCCTCCCACTTCTCTGCTGCTAGGTTAACCCTTAGGCTCTCCCAGCACTCAGCGACCCTTCTACACTCCCCTAGACACCACCTGCTGGCTACAAAAGGCCCTCAGCACTGTGGGCAGTGGGCACAATCCATTCTGAAGCACCCTAACTTCCCATCACCGACCCCATCAACAGGCCATGGGGCAGGCTGGGGGCACAAGGACCTCCTGCCCAGGAGCAGGGGGACACAAAGACCACCTGCACAGCCCACAGGCAGCTCAGAGCAGTGGCTGCTGCCTGGAGGGAATCAGCCAGGGACACACTGTTTGCAAAGAGGCTTTAGTGAGGCCACAGGAAGCTGTGCTGTGGGCCTTGCCACTAGTGAGGACACACGCCGTCCTCCTGCGGGGAGCGTGGTGGCGTCAACACGCTGTGAGGTCCAGCAAAGAGGCAGCTCAGCTTCGGCTTCAGGTCATTCCAGACCTTGCTCATCTGCAAGAGAGGGGGAAAGGGAGGTGAGGTGGGCGGCCACAACCCGGTCCCTGTCAGGCCAATTCTCGTTCTTTGTCATCTGGTGGCATGAACAGGAGGGCACTCACATCACACCCCCTCACATACCAGGCTCCACACCAGAGCTTCTGAAAGTGAAGGCAGATCACCCCTATTCTCTCAATGTGGACCCACCCTCTAGAGGCACAGATAGGGGGATTGCGAGTTCCAGGCTAGCCTGGGTTACATAGTGAGACCTAAAAATGAAAAACAGGGCTGGGATATAGCTCAGGGTTTGAGTGCTTACCAAACAGGCATGAGACCCCAAGTTTGACCCTCAGCACCACATACAAAATAAAAAAAGAAATAAGAAGAAATCTAGTAAGTGCTCTACAACAGAGGATGATCCACCTGCCTCCATCCCCCAAGTACTGGGATTACAGATGGGCACACTGTAGCTGGCACATGCAGCACTGGGGACAGAACCCTGGGTTTTGTGCATGCTAGGCAAGATGTCTACCCCCTGTGCAGGCTGACTGGCCTGGATGCTGTGAAAGCTACTGGGCAGGCCAAGTACCAGGAATTCTAGCAGACTGTCTGCCTTGAACCACTGAGACTTCTCACCCAACATGGACAGTCCAGCTACCATGTATCCTCCAAACCCCACAAGTTAATGCTCCCTGGCATACCTCTGTGTGTTTCCTGATGGCAGGGACCAGCTGGAAGGAACACATCCTCTGCCCATCACCTGTCATTGCTGCCAAGCAATGACGGCTCCATCAGTCTGTAACCATGACACCCAGGCCAACATATAGAAGCTAGTGGAGTTGTACCTTCGTGCCATTTTGCAGATCTTGGAACCACACAGGTCAAAAGAGTATCTGCATGGCATGCATAAAGCCCTGGGTTTGGATCCCCAGCACCACATAAGCCAGGTGTGTGACATGTAGGAGGTAGAGACAGAATAGCAAAAATTCAAGGTCAGGCCTTAAGAAGACTTGGCAAGTAGAGATGCTTACTGCCACCCTGAAGACCGAAATTCAGTCCCTGTAACCAACATGGAGCAGACAACCAAATGCCCTCTTGGAAGGAGATGAGGCTCCCATAGGCAGCAGGAGGCAACTGGGTCACTTGGAAAAGTCAAGCTAGGGAAGATGGGTGTCTGTATGTGAGGGTGCTACATGGGGCTACAAAAGCAGATGTGATCACACTGGCCCTCCAAATCCTAATCAGAGAAACCCCATCTTGCAACAAGCCACCACTTAGCCGCATGCCAGGCTGAAACCAAACAGGCTGTCTCTCTCTCCCAAGGCAGGCTGGTGCTTTCTAGAGCAGCAGGACTCTGATGGGGACAGCACACAGACACAGAAGGCCCGCTGGCTCTGAGTGTAGCCAATGCTGTCTGAGCCAGCGCTCCCCTCTGCTGCTTTGACACTAGGACTCTGAAGCAGGTTCCTCTATAAAGCAGAAGCTTAGGAGGGCTAAAGTGATCGCCATATAAATCTGAGTTCGGATGTCTAGCACCCAAGTAAATGCCAAGTGGCTGTGGTAGCCCACAAAGGGAGACAGAAGATCCCCTGAGCAAGCTGGCCAGTTAGCCTAGCCTGGGTTCAGGCTAACTGCATATAAGGTGGGGAATGTTCAGGAAGACTATCCACATCAACCCATGACCTCCACACACATGCACACACAACACATAAGCATACAAAAAAAAAAAAAAAAAAAAAAAAAAAAAAAAGGGGGGGGGAATGTCCCTGGGAGTGGTGGTTCATGCCTTTAATCCCAAAACCCAAGAAGCAGAGACAGGCAGAGCTCCTCAAGTTCAAGAGCAGCCAGGTCTATCTACATAGTGAGATCCTGTCTCAAAAGGGGGCAGGAGACATTGAGAAGATGGCTCACAAGTTCTGAGTACTTGCTGCTCTTGCACAGTGCCTGTTCCCAGCACCCACATCAGGTGGCTCACAACCACCTGTACCTCCAGTTCCAGGGGACCTGACACCTTGTGGACTCCTGCATACATGTGATACCATAAACTCATACATAAACATAAATAATGAATAAATCATTTTTCCAAGATTTAAAACAGGGACTTAGTTGTCGGGGAGTTGGTAATGGGAGGGGAAGTGTAGCTGTCTGCAGACATGCACTCTGTAACTAGCCTCCAAAGAACTCATCTTACTCATCACAATGAACGTCAATGTAACGTTAACAGGGCTGTTCTTATCACCCCAGTCGTGGGGTAGGCATTAGTTTTACACACACACCCAAAAAAAATCACACAACCAAGGACCTAGACAGGCACCATCTTTGAAGTGCTGCCTCAGCCCCACTGGTGAAAGTGAGCAAGCGTGGCAGACACAAGCTGAGGTCCCAGAGCTTTAGGCCACTCGCACAGGGAGAGCCCCCCCGGGCTTTCCATGACTAGAGTATTCATAATGATTCTTCCCCCAGTGGCTCCAACAGCCATACCTGGGGCAGCTGATAAGGAGCCTCTAGGAAACTCCCCTGTGGTACAAAGTGTTCCCAGCCAAACTAACCCCTACCACCTCGTCCCCTCAGCTGTAGGGCCTGGAGATTCTGTATGCTTTCCCTGACTACTAGAGTTCTTCTAAAAGGAACGAACCTCCTGACATCTTTCTGATCCCGCTCACAAGGCTTCAGTGTCACCATTCTGGCCACACAAGAGGCTGGGAGACCTAGGAACTGATCAGGCCAATGGGTATCAACTCTATTCTCGAGGTCACTGACTGCAGGTCACAAGCCAGGCAGCTGAAAACAGGATGACATTAGCGACAGCGGGGCCAGGGGTGACTCACCTCCTTGTGCCCTTGGATCTGGGAGTTCACGAAGGCCCCCAGGATGTGCGAGGTGAGAGGCAGGTAGACGTGGACGAGCTGCGTCTCCTGGTGCAGGCAGTACAGGGAGAAGTAGTTTCGGAGCTCCATGGTCTGGATCACGTTCTCCTGCTGCAAGCAGAGAGCCAATCTGTGCACCAGACCCTCGGATGTGGGATGGAGCATCTGCTCTGGGCCCAGGGCCTGGCCCCTGCCCTCACATCCACAGGAGGGAACACCGAAAAATGCAAGGCCAGGCACACAGCTGCAGAGCCCCTGCGACAGCTCCCACTTCCACCAGACCCCAGCCCTGCTCTGGACACCCCCCATTCCTAAGCTAACCCAGCTCACCAGCAAGAGCCGATGGAGCAACTCCAGATGCCATGCCACCCGCACCCCACAGCCGCCTGATGCTGCCTGCCTGCTGCTCACCTCCACGATGCGTGACTCCAGCTGCTCCACGGACTCGGGCTCTCGGCCGTGCGCGGCGCTCATCATCTGCCTCTTCATCAGGCCGTACTTGTGCAGTGCCCGCTGATGCTTGTGAAGCACGCCCTTCTCATGCCGCTCACACAGGTCCTGCAGGGAGGGAGGCATGCTCACCTACTGCAACGTACCCTAAAGGACCCAGAGCCTGGGAGCTCTGGACACTTCAAACACTGCCATCTCCCATCTGAAAGGAAAAAGGACGACAAGAGGAGAGCAGAGGCAGCCAGGGGTAGGGCTCATGCTGACTGGCGGTGAGCAGTCCTTGCGAGGACTGGCTTTTCCTGTTCAGACAGAGTCCAGGGCAGGGCTGGGTAGGGGAGGGTGATGACCTGAGTGTGATTCCCAGGACCCACAGGGTAGAAAGCAAGAATTGATTCCTGCAAGCTGTCCCCTGACCTCTGCATTCACACACACAGACACACAAAGTAATGTAATTAAAATAAGACAGACAGACAGACACATACACACTGGTTCAGAGCCAAGCCCCACTCACATCCTATCTGGCTCAGGATAGTCTGGGCAAGGGCAAACTGCACTACCCCAGGCCCCAAAGAGGAATCTCCCTTCAAGAAAGGGATTTGTATAGTTGAGGGCCCCGAGGCAGCCCCAAACCTCAGGCTACTAACACTACCAACTCCAGACAGCCAGTGTCTTACTGGTGGTAGGACAGTGTGCCCAAGAAAGACACATTGGCATCAATTGTTATGCCCAATCAGAAACCTAACGAGAGGCCAGCTATGATAGTACATGCAAGAAACACAAGCCCCTGAATGGCAGAAGCCACGGGTTACCATCTCAGTCATCAGAACAAACTCTTCCAAAACATCCCCTGTAAGCACTGGACTGGCTCTCTGGAGTGCTCTTCAGTAATGAAGGTTTCTCTAGCTTCACAAAGTGGTCCACCCTTCTATGGATGCTGCACACTCTGAAAAGTCGCCTCGGCCGTAAGCTCAGCCTGGCTTCCCGGAATCCTCGCACATGAGAAGCAGCAAAGCCCCTGCATGTGGACCAGGCCCCCAGTCACTCACAGAGGGCCCAACAGTCATGCATACTCATCTTGGTTTCTACCACACATTACAATTATCTCCCCCTCAACTTGGGATCTTTCTGGGGTGCTAGCAGGAGCCCTGAGCCAGCCTAGGGGACCCTCAGGCAGACAGGTTTCCTTCTGGTCAGGTGTGACCATCGCCATCTTGAAATAGAGCAGCTGTGACGACTCACATGAGCTCCTCATGAGATCATACCTGCTACCACTCCCTCGTGGAGGATGGGGAGACGTATAGGATCCCCCCAAGATTAACTAAGAGGTAAAAATGGAATAGGGAGCGGGACTACATTTTAGTGGTACAGCCAGCTGTGAGCCATGCTCGCTTCTGGAACCAACCAGTCCCATGACTTCAGCAGCTGGACGTAGGCGGACCCTCTCCCCGGGTCTGTCAATGTCCGCCTGGGGGGAGCAGATGCTTCTTTGCATCTCTCCTCAGGAAAAGTCACACAAAATCATGACAGTCCCTTCCCTGCACAGCCTTGACCTCACATCCTTCAACAATCCCCAAGGTCGCTATCAGACAGAACGCCAGAGACTCACTTTGTAGGACTGCAGCAAATCCAAGAAGAGGTTCAGCTTCTCCACCACATCATTCTCTTCCTTTTTGCCCTAGGAACAAGGATGAGTTAACCAACATGCAGCACCCAGGACCCAGCATCCACCTGGGAACTCACCCCATACCTAACCACAGTTCAGAGAACAGGGCTGAGTTAAAGTTAACCAACATATGCCACCCAGAACCCAGCACCCCCGGGAGAGCTCACTCCCCAACCACAGCCTGGCAGCTCAGGCTTCAGGAGGCCCAGTTTCCCGCGGAGGGCCCTGCAGGTCCAGGCGGCGATGTCCTCAAACCTGGCAGTTATGGGAACAGGGCAGCACCCTCTCCACTCCAGATGTCTCCCTTGGGCTTTCCACGTGCAGTGTCTCCCAGGTAGGACAGAGCCACATGCTGCCTCATGCTGCCCCAGCAGCTCTGCCCAACGCCTAACCACCTCTCTTTGAAGCTACGCATGTCCAAAGGGAGACAGATGGAAGAAGGATGCTGGGAGAGAGGCACTTTAACAACAGGGAAAGAGGTCTGGAAAGAGATATGGAGAGACCAGAGAGGAACACAGGACCTGGCATGGGGAGGCATGAATGGAGTGGTGAACCCAGACACTGTGGCACTTCCAGGGAGCATGGGGTAAAGGAAGAACCACAGAGGAAGCCAAAGCAGGGGATAAGAAGACAGAGGATATAGGCTGAGGATGTTGTATATGGGCAACATGATAACTGTGAGGGAAAAGCCCAGTGCTGAAACTCATCCATGGTACCCTGGGGACAAGGATGAGCAGTGGCCCAGATGCTGCCTGGCTTCCAACATACATGCAGCAGAAGCACTCTAGAGACACATGACAGCCATGTGCATACTGCCCATATATGTGCACATACACATGTCCCAGACAACACATGCCTAAAGCTCCTAGGACTCCAGCTGTAGCCAAGAGATATGCTCACCCCAAAAGCCGCATATTGACTTGTGCACGAAGAATCATGTGGGTAAGAGGAGGCGGAAGACTGACAGGAAATGAAGACACTTTGATGGAAACACAGGAACTGGACTGCGAGTCGGATGTGGCCACCTCAGGGGGACTCTGGGATGTCCCCCTAAGCTTCAGGTCACTAAATCAGGCGGTTCCCAAGTAATTCATTCTCAGGACTACAGCCAGTTCAGATACTAGGTAATAAGTTCCAGGAAATTAACAGGTGAGCCAAAGGTTTTCCAAGTGAGGCGAGAAGCTTGGAGAGATGGCTCAGACAGCAAAACACTTGCCATGCAAACACAAGAACCTGAGTTCAGATGCCCAGCACTCCCATAAAAAGCCAGGCACAGTACCATGCGTCATGTAACCCCAGAGCTGGAGCTGGCTATCCGATATAACTGAACTGGAGAGCCCCAGGTTCAGTGAGAGACCCTGTCTCAAAAAGTTAGATGGAGCCGGGTGTGGTGGCAAACTTGAGCGGCTGAGGAAGAAGGATCTCTGTGAGTGCCGGACCAGCCAGGGATACACAGTGAGACCCTTTTAAAGAAAGAAAAAGAGATGGAGGGGCTAGAAAGATGGCTCAGCAGCTAGGAGCACTGGCTGCTTTTGCAGAGGACCTGGGCTCAATACCTAGCACCCATGTGGCAGCTCAGAACTGACAATTTCAATCCCATGGGATCCATTGCCCTCTTTTGGCTTCTATGGGTACTGGGTACTCACATCGTTCACAGACATACAGGCAAAACATCCATACACATAAAATAGATTCATTTTTAAAATTAAAACAAAGATGAAGAATAGCATACAAAGACACATGATGTAAACATCTGGCTTCTACACAAATGCATACACATGTATACATCACACACATGGTAATGATTAAAAAAAAAAGTGGGGGAAGAATTGGAGAGATGGCTCAGAGGTTAAGAGCACTGGCTGCGCTTCCAGAGGTCCTGAGTTGAATTCTCAGCAACCACATGGTGGCTCACAGCCATCTGTAATGAGATCTGGTGCCCTCTTCTGGCATGCAGGTATACATGCAGGCAGAACACTGTACACATAATAAATACATCTTAAAAAAAAAAAAAAAAGACAACAAAAGAAAGGGAAACATCAGCTGACATAGTCATCCTGGCCTAGTGGACATTCTGGGGCTTTCTCCCTGCTATAGTAGGAAAGGGGATTCTGACTCACTGGCCACCACATCCCATCTGTGTGTATAAGACCTGATCAAAAACAAGAGGCAGGCAGAGCTCTGTGAGTTCGAGGCCAGCCTGTTCGACAGAGTGAGTTCCAGGACAGCTAGGGCTACATAGTGAAATCCTGTCTAAAATGAAAAAGAAAAAGATAAAGAAAAAGAAAAAGAAAAGGAAAAAGAAAAAGAAAAAGAAAAAGAAAAAGAAGAGAGCCCCTGACCATCCCAGCATATGCCTTTAGGAAAGGCACAGCACAGGGGCTGGAGCCATTGATTCCTCCACAGGTAAGAGCACTTGCTAGACAAGCATGCCGACCTGAACTCAGATCCCAGTGATCAGGGAAAGCTGGGGGTGGCCGCTTGCACAACTGTACCCCGATGCTGTGAGGCAGAGACAGCAGGATCAGTGGGACTTGTTGGCCACCTGCCTAGCTCCAGGTTCAGTGCAAGACCCTGTTTCAAGGAACAGTGCACAATGATGAAGAGAGACCCCAACATCCTCTTCTGACCTCTGCACACAGGCATGCACACCAAGCTGGGCATGTTGGTGCACACCTGTAATCCCAGCACTCAGGAGGCTGAGGCAGGAGGATCACAAGTTCAAGGCCAGGCTTGGTTACAAAGTGAGTAGCAGCTCAGCTTCAGGAACAAAGTGAGAACCCTGCCCCCCCCCCCCAAAAAAAATCTAAGACCCTAAACTAAGCAAAACAAAATTCCATTAACTTCAACGTACCTAAGGAATGGGAGGAATATCAAGGAAGCAGTACATCCCCCAAGTTAAGTTTCAATAAAGAACTTGAACATGTTAAAGAAGCACAGGGCTGGGAGGAGCCTCAAGGTACTCATTCCCACCCAGAGCTCTGGGTGTATGAACTTCAAGATGGAGCCAGCTGCATTGGAAAGGCCCTGGGCAGAGACTGTCGTCCAGTGCTCTGCAGAATCCCAGCACCTGACCTAAGGCTTCCCACAGTCTCTGTGACAAATAGCTTCATGCATGATTCTTGAACCCACACTTGGAGGGCAGCTACACTGATAAAACAAAGTAGTCTGGGCTGGTGGGAGAGCTCAGCCGGGTAGGGCGTTTACTGCCAAGACTGACAACTGAGTTCAATGCCCAGGACCCACATGAGTAGAAAAAGAGAACTGACTCCCACTTGTTCTCTGGCCTCCATGAGCACACACACATATTTAACAAAGAAAATAAAGATAATAGTTGGCAAGGGCATGGTGGTACATGCTGTAGAGGTGTGCACGTGGTAGCAGAGGCAGGTGGAGTTCCAGACCAGCAAGGGCTACATAGTGAGACCTTGTCTCAAAAAAAAAAAGGAGAGAGAGGAAAAAAAAGAAAGAAAACAGTTGGGGCCATTGAGGTGACTCAGTGGTTAAACACACCCGCTGTGAAAGCAAGCTTGACAACTTGAGTTCAACCCCCAAACTCACATAAAACATCTGGTTAGCTCCAGGGTCGGGAAACAGAAATGAGAAAACACTTGGAGGCTCTCAGGTGACCACCCAGGGTATACATAAGAGACCCTTATGCAGACATAAGAGACCCTGCCTCAACAAGGGAGAAGGGAAGAGAGAGGGGGCTCTCCAAAGTTGTCCTCCGACCTCCACACGTGCACTGTGTTACCCAGGCGAGTGCCCACGCAGATGCACGTACACACACATGTGCAAACAAAAATTACAAAAGGATGGAAGATAAATTGATGATCTAGTTCGACCCTCTTATACCTAATCAATGGAGAAACCGAGGTCCAAGGGCCAAAGTTACTATGGCAATGTCATGGCACACACACTACAAAGCACAGGCCTTGCCCAAGCCCCTGCCTCTCCATCCTGGCAAGCCCCTGACACCTCAAACCTTGACCCTGTCTACCTTGGAGAGGGGCACTAACGATGGGAAGGAATAAACTTACACTGATTAAGAAGACTAATGAGATGGCTCAGTGGGAAAAGACACCAACCTTCAGACCCGAGTTCAATGCCCAGGACCCATGCCGTAGGAGACAACCAGCCCCTGTAAGTGACCTCTGACCTCCACATGCACACTGTGGCACACATGCACCACCCCTCCCATACAATAAATAAATGGAAACTTAAAAACTAGGGGGCTGGAGAGACGGCTTGGTGGTAAAAGAACTAGCTGCTCTTGCAGAGGACCTGAATTCAGTTCCAGCACCCACACAAGGTGGCTAACAATCTATTGAAGTTCCAGGTCCTGGGGATCTGACACCCTCTTCTGACTTTCTCAGGCACTTGCACACATGTGCACAGACACTTATTATATAGACACAAATGCATACACATAAATAAGATTTTTTTTTAAATTAAAAAGGCGAAAGATACCAACACTGAGGGTTGGGGAGACAGTATAAAGTGCTGGCCTTGCAAGGATGAGGACCCAAGTTCAAACCTCAGAACCCATATGAAAATTCAGGGTATACTGGCTCTCGCTTGTACTCCCAGTGCTGGGAGATGGAGACATGAGCATCTCTGGCCTAATTGGTGAACTCCAGGGCAATGAATAACCCTGTCTCAGAGGAGGTGGATGGCATCTTTGAAGATGACATGTGAAGTTGTCTCCTGACCTCCAGTCACCTGTGAACACATACATGTGTACCTACCTGTACACACATGAACCACACACATTAAAAAAACACAGGCACATTTCTAAAGGGCATACACCGGCTCTGGGAGGAAGAAAATCAGGGACTTTCCACACAAGCAAAGCGGTCAAATTCCCTCTTCAACAGAAACCTTATGGGCCCTGAGCTTCCAGTCTCTACTGAAAAACTCCCCCAAGTCCCCAGCAGGTGCATCACTCCAGACAGGCAACTGAAACGCTCTGGTCCTGAGCAGGGAACAGAGCTTCAATAAAGATAGCAACTTGTTTGTAACTGCAGCTTGAGTGGCATCCCAGACAGCCAGCTACTCAGAAGACAGATGTAGGAGGATTGTTAAGTTCAAGGCTAGACAACTTAGTGAGACCCTGTCTCAACAATAAAGACTAAAAAGTAAAAAGAGGGCTAGTGAAGTAGCTTGGTGGAGTAGAGCACATGTCTAGAATCCCCCAGTGTCAGGCTGAGGTATGGCTCAGTGGTGGAGCACCTGCCTAGAATCCCCCAGTGTCAGGCTGGGGTATGGCTCAGTGGTAGAGCACCTGCCTAGAATCCTCTAGAATCCCCCAGTGAGGGGCTGGGGTGTGGCTCAGTGGTAGAGCTCCTGCCTAGAATCCCCCAGTGAGGGGCTGGGGTGTGGCTCAGTGGTAGAGCACCTGCCTAGAATCCCCCAGTGAGGGGCTGGGGTGTAGCTCAGTGGTAGAGCACCTGTCTAACATGTGCAAGGCCCTTGGTTCACTACACACAACAAAAATAAATAAATACATTTAAAAATAAGTAGAGTTCCTGCACACACAGCAGCAGAACTTTTTGAGGTTAAGTGGATACAGAGGAGGAAGTTCTTGGGGTACTGGGCACTTAGTTATTATTCCAACGGGTTAAACCACTGGTTGCCATGCACAAGCTGGCACAATGGGAAGTATGTAGTCCATCCAGAAGCAAACTGCAAGCGCGAGAGTACAGTGCCAAGGACAGATCCATTTAACCTCAGCAACGCCAGGGCTGGGGACAAGGATCTGTTCGGTCACTAGCGGCCTTCTCAGAAGCATAAATGGCTCAGGGGGAGCCACCCAGAACAGATGGGCACAGGCAGTCTCCACTCAGAGACGGGAGATCATCTCCACAGAGTTCTCAAAGCCAGGCTAAGCAAAAGGTGCTCCACCACACAGGACAGCACGTTCTGGGACAAGGGACCCATGGCGAAGGAAGCCACTCACCTGCTGAGCAGCCTTGTCTGCAAGCAGTGCGAATTCCACTGACAGGCCTTTGAGTGCTTGCTTCAGGGAGCCCCACGTGCTGAGGTGCAGAGCAGCCCAGGAGGGCAGAGGGGTTGTGTCTGAGCCTAAAGCACTGTAGGAACAGAACACACATTCACCTGCCTGTCCCTCCCCTAGATGTGTGTGTCCAGGAGGGTCAGGGCTCCAGGGAGGGGTCTGAGATTCTGAAAAGGTTCAGTAGGGATGTTTGGAAGTAGGCGAGGAAGGCAGGGTCTCAGGCCCCTCTAGACCCAGGAAATCACTGCTACTGCCAACAAGACCTGAAGCTCTGCGTGCTGGCGAAGCTTGGTCTGCCACTGGCTGCTCTCACCAAGGCAAACAGTTTTGGTTTTTCGGTTTTGTTTTTTAACATTTGTGTTGGTTAATACTGTCAACCTGGGAGGGTCTAGAATCACTCTGGAAACAAACTCTCTGGGCATGTCCTCGAGGGAGTTTCTAGACTGGGTTAACTGAGGTGGGAAGACCCACACACCCCTAGTATGGGGTCCTGAATAAACAGGAGAAAGTGAGCTGAGCCCCAGCATCCATCTCTCTCTGCTTCCTGACTGTGGATGCCATGTGACCAGCCACCCCTGCCCCTGCCGCCATGCCTTCCCACCATGATGGACAGTACCCGAAAACTGAGAACCAAGATCAACACCTTAAGTTGCCGCTGTCAGGTACTTTCTCACAGCAGTGTGAAAGGTGCTGAGGAGACTACTGGATGAGCAGCCATGAGAGGTGTGTAAGGACCCCAGAGCCCTGCATAACCCCCCCCCCCACCACTGCTCCCTCCTGCCCCCTCCCGCCAGTGGATCTACTGTTCTCCCTCCCGCAGTGCAGTGGGTCAGGATGGGAGGCAGACCCAGCCCCCCACCTGATTCATGCCACAGTCCCTACAGGGCCACATGCCTGAGCTCCTTCCCGAATATGAGAAGATCAGCAGCGTTGTCGATGGCCCGGGACGCGATCCGCTCGGCTCTGTCTCGAAGCTTGTAGAAGCTGTTGTAGACATTTCGAATCAGCTCCCGACTCATGGCAAACTGGGTCTGGATGTCAGCTGGGAGGAAGTCCTAGAAACGGGTGGCAAGAAAAGAGACAGTGGCCTGCCGCTTACTCTCAGAAAGAGGAGGACATCCTGAAGCCTGCCTGCTACAAGCCCAACCCCGCTCCCAGGGGATCCAACAAGGACAGGTGGTGGATAATGGTGTGATCCCCACTGCCCAACAGAGGCGTGCTGAGGATCATCAAGGGTTAGCACTACCGTTCTTCTGCTTGAGAGGGGGAGGAACACCCAAAATCAGAAAACTACCTTGGCCCTAGCAGCCAGCTTACAGTTCGTGAATTCATCTCCCACGCACTGGGCCGCCTCCTTGAGCTTGTGCTGAACATCCTGAAAGAGGAAAGAGGCAGCTTCACCCTCTCCTGTCGGCACCAACACCAGCTGAGAGCAAGCGAGCTTCTCAGAAGTCCAACAACGAGAGAGCTAGGCTGGTGATGCTCGTCTGTCATCTCAGCACCCGGCAGACTTCGGCAGGAGAAAGAGAGAGCTCCAGGCCAGCGTGGGCTACACGAGACCCTGTCTCAAGAAAGAGGGGCTGCGGAGATGGCCCAGTGGGTAAGAGCATTGCTACCCAAGCATGAGGACCCAATTCAGAATCCCCAGAGCCAAAAGCCAGGGGTTGCCTCATAAACCTGTGACCCAGCACTGGGGGATGGAAACAGGATGGCTCGCACTTTCTGGCTGCCAGCCAACTCCAGGTTCAGTGAGAGACCCTGTCTCAAAGGAGTAAGGCAGAAAGTGACAGAGCAGGACACCAGATGTCCTCCTTCAGTCTCCATGCATGCACACACAGGCACGCACATGTGCTCACATACTACACATACACCACAGGAATGTGCACGCGCGCGCGTACACACACACACACACACACAATATTAAGAGAGAGGGGGGCAGACAAACACAAGCCTCTTAGAAGTTGGATGTGGTGGTGCATGCCTGCAACCCCAGAACCCAGAAGGCTGAAGCAGGGGGATAATTCCTGAGTTGCAGTCCCTGTCTCAAAAAAAAAAAAGGGGAAAAATTCCTGAGTTGCAGTCCCTTTCTAAAAAAAAAAAAAAAAAAAAAAAAAGTAAAAACAGGCAGAAGTCCCTTCTGAGGAGAAACTTGCTTTTGTGCACTTGCTGGTCCACCGGCATTCCAGAATGTCTTTGCTTCTCACAGACTCTTTGGGGTTAAACTGTAGGAAAGAGGCCAACAGAAGGACAGGAGCACAGCCAAGCCCCACCTCCAGCAGAGAGCAGGGCAGGCCCCTGTCCAGAATCACAGTTCCACCTACAACAGGCTTGGCATGGACCCCAGAGACAGACACAGGGCCACAAGACCCTGCAGACGCCACGCAGCCGTGGACTTCCTGTAAACAGATCCTCGGGGTTACGGAGCCGTAGAAGGCTGGGACTGCTGGTGGGAAAGGAAAGGTAGGGGGCACTGGTCTCAGGCCAGGCCCTGACATGTGGCCCCGGATGGAAGCCTCACTGGCAAAGCCAAGCCTTCAAATCAGGCAAAGGGTCACCTGGGAAACACAGAAACACACAGCGGGCAGCCAAGCCTGTGTGAAGAGCTTAAAGACCATTTCTAATTTTCTTTTACCAAAAAGGGAAACCGAGGACCAAGGACATTACAGACCCACACCATCCATGGATAGACAAAGACACAAGAGACCTTCCTGTGACCATAAGGAGGGCCATACTTTCTGCACCTGACCTCCTTGTCTCTGTCTGGAATGCAGGTGGCTTCCTGATTCCACCCTCATTCCTGCTCTGGAATTCAACACCACTGCACCCCAGACTCGAAGGCCACGCTCGGGCTAGCAGTCTCACTAGAGAGCAGGTAGCTACCTACCCTGCATGAGACTCGAGGGTCGAAGGCAGCACCACAAAAACACACAAGGCTGTAAGCACCTACGCTATCTATCCACTGTGGGTGCAGAGTTACCCGGGTATCACCCGATTAAAGTGAAAGCCCGGGACCTTCCTAAAGAGGCCAGCTGCCCCTTGGGGAAGTACAATCAAGTGCAAAAGCCGGCTGTTTTGGGGAGACGGCTCAGTGAAAGACCTTGTCTCTAGAGAGTGAGGTGAAGAGGGCTAGAACAGGACACCTGACATACTCCTCTACCCTCAGCATGCACACACAGACACAGGCACTCACATGTACATATTCCACACACACAAGCATACAAAACAAACTGGGCTCACTCCTGACTGCACCCATGTCCCCTGCCTTGCAACTGGGTAAGGGCTGAAAGGCCCTGAGTGCCCATTCAAACACACATTTCCCTGCCCACCCATCACAGAATCCACTTGCCTAGAAGAACTGGCGGCATCTCCCACATCCAGTTAAGAACTCTCGGGCTCGCCCCGGGCACAGTGCTGTCTAGAGAACACCGGGCTCTGATTCCTACCATAGGCATACACAATGTCCTGCCCTAGACTCCACCACAGTCCTGCTGGAGGAAAGATTCTGTCTCCAGGGGAGCATGCCAAAGGTATGCAAAGCCTCCAAGTCACACCAGGAGGCCTCTTCAAAATGATGCCCAGCCGGTACTTCAGAAAGAAACCTTGCTCTGTCAATCACAAATCCACTCTGCACATTGGAACAAGGAAAAGGAGAAACACAGACTCAGGGAATAAAATCCAGGTACGGGTTCCCAGCACAGGGGAGGCTGAGACAGGAGGATTACCTTCAGTATGAGCCCAAGCTGGGCCAGCCTGAGTGTGCAAACAGGTCTCAAACAAAGAAAAGAATGCAGCAAGAGTTTTGGGGCCCAGGATTCCACCCAGGACGGGACCCTGAGGGACACACTTACTGAGCCACTGAAAGAGAGGAAGAGTTTGAGGAGCACATCCTCTGAGAAGGGCGGATGCCGGGCCACCAGGTTGATGAAGCGCTTCAAGGCCCTCCGGCGGCCCTCGATGAACTCCCTGTCGGCTGGAGAAGAGCACAGGGTCACCACGGAGTTGGCAGAGCCCCCGCTCACAGTAAGCTTCCGAGCACCTCACCAGAGGACAGCGGAGCCCCACCTCCGAGCCCCCAGTCACACATGGGTGCAGGAATAGCCAAGACCGTCCGTGTCAGTGGAGAACACTGGGGGGTTGGGTGTGGTGGCACACATCTGTGTTCCTGGCACTTGGGACGCTGAGGAAAGAAGACTACAGCAAGATGGAGTACAGCCTGAGCTACGAAGTGTCTGAGGTCAGGCTGGACTACAGAGCAAGACCCTATGTCACATAAAGAACAGTTTTGGGAAGCGGTGTGACTCTACACAGCCACCCACACCACAGGCAACTTAGGAGGATGTGGCTGTAACATCACTACAAGCACACAGCTTCATCGTGCTAATGCAGCTCAGCAGCCTGTGCTCGTTATTCATAACTCATAAGTTTATTATTATTAGGGCAGGCATGATGGCACAGGCCATTCATTTCAGCACTTGGAGGCTGAGGCAGGAAGAATGTGATCTCAGTGAGTTCCAGGCTTATCCAAGTTAGAGTGAGATCCTTTCACACAAATACCAAGTCAGGTGTGGTGGCACATGCTTTTAATCCCAACACTCAGGAGGCAGAGACCAACCTGATCTAAATAGGAAGCTCTAGGGCAGCCAGGACTGCCTGTCTCAAACTAAAAAAGCAAAAAGAAAAACACAGTGAGATAAGGCCCATACCCATACCCACCCCACTTCAAGCCCTCTGGGTATCCCTGAAGGCTGAGCTCTCAGAAATGCCAAGTCAGGTGACACTGTTTGCCCAGGGCCTCCAGGTACTAAGCCCTGCCTGGACAAAGCCAGCGTGGATACAGGCAAGGGTCCCTTCCTGGCAGCTGATTGGTCAGCGGGGAGCACAGCTGTCCCAGAGGCAGAGAGGGCTGGGAAGGAGGCCAGGTCATCAGAAGCTGAGCCACCCAGCGGGTATATGATGGAAGCATGTTTATATCCACATTGAGGAGGTTCAGGACGGTAGAAGTAGATCACTACCTAAAACCCAACCAAGCTCCTCCCTGTGCACGTTCAATTTCACTAGAAAGGTGGGGACATGGGGAACGTGAACCGGCAGTCTCTGCGCCTTGTCTGTGCATAAAGTCTTACTTCTCTGTTGTAGAGACAGGGTCTGGTATAGCCCAGAGTGGCCTGGAACTCACGATCCTCCTGCCTCAGCCAGCATGACTGGCATACCCCTTTAATGGTTTATACTGTCAGCTTGATTGACAGGATCTGGAATCACTTAGGAGACCAGCTCTGGGCATGTCTGTGAGGGAGTTTCTAGGTAAAAATTACTGGAGAGGGGAGACACACCCTAAAAGTGGCCAGCTCCATTCCCTGACCTGAGGTCAAGAAGAGGAGCTGAGCCCTGCATCTTTGCTTTCCTGACTGTGGATGCAATGTAACCACTGCCTCCTGTGGCCATGCCTTCCCCCTCCACGACTGCACCTCCCCTCCTCACACTGCTTTTGTCGGGCATTTGGTTACAGCAACAAGAAAAGCAATGAACAGATCCTGTGATGGCTAGCGCCCTACAAGAAGCAGGCCAGAAACTAGCAATCACACATACAGCCTCAGGCACCCTGCATGGGCACCCCTGAGGCCAGAAGGCACCTGAGGCTGGCCACCCTCCTCCAGAGCAGGGCTAAGCCACAGCTATCACCACAGAACAACCAGGGTGCATGTGCGCTGCAGGCCTGTTGCCAGCCCATCCTAGACTGTGAGAAGCAGTATCCTGGGCCACAGTGGGTCCACCCAGCACCAGCTCGCCTCCACTTCACTGGGCCTCCCCGAACCCTGTCTTACCTCCCAGCACTCTCTTGGGTGGAAGGGCCGGCACCATGCGGTACGGGAACTTGTGAAGCAGCACTTCGTGGAAGACCACAAAGTCATTGTAGCGTCTGTACACGGAGGACTTGAAGCGCTACAAAACAAAAGGAGCATGGCAAGCAGGACGTCAGCAACCATGCCGCTGCTTCTAGCCGGGTGCTCTACCACTGACCACGCCCCAGCCCCTCACTGGGGACTCTAGGCCGGTGCTCTACCACTGAGCCACACCCCAGCCCCTCACTGGGGGATTCTAGGCAGGGGCTCTACCACTGAGTCACACCCCAGCCCCTCACTGGGGGATTCTAGACAGGTACTCTACCACTGAGCCACACCCCAACCCCTCACTGGAGGATTCTAGGCAGGTACTCTACCACTGAGCCACACCCCAGCCCCTCACTGGGGGATTCTAGAGGATTCTAGGCAGGTGCTCTACCACTGAGCCACACCCCAGCCCCTCACTGGGGGAGTCTAGGCAGGTGTTCTACCACTGAGCCATGCCCCGGCCCCTCACTGGGGGATTCTAGGCAGCTGCTCTACCCCGAGCCACACTCCCAGCCCTCATTTTACTTTTTGAAATCAGCTTTCACTAAGCTGCCCAGGCTAGCCTTGAATTCATATTGTACTCCGGGCTTACTTGGAAGTTCAACTCCTACCAAGTCACTGGGAATCCATGCCTGTGCCATGAGGCCCTGCAACCATAGCATTTCATCAGCCCTCTTTGCCTTCTCCCACCATGCAACAGGACTCACAGGATAGCTACCAAATTCCTCATCCTCTCTCTCCAAGTTTTTGTCAAAAGTAAAAGTTTTAGAATTCTATATAAATATAATATAATAAATATAAATTTAATATAAATATAACTTTGTAAATATAAATTATAATGTTTAGATAACTCTTTGTCATGATGAGACTTCACTTCTTGGATGGGTATCATCCTGCTCTTAAAAAGTAAGCATGAGAAGCTGGGTGGTAGTGGTGCACACCTTTAATCCCAGCACTCGGTAGGCAGAGCCAGGTGGATCTCTGTGAGTTCCAGGCCAGCCTGGTCTACAGAGTGAGATCCAGGATGGGCTCCAAAGCCACACAAAGAAACCCTGTCTCAAAAAACCAATAAATAAAAATAAAGTAAAGCATGAGGCTGAGGAGAAGGTTAGATAGGTTCAGTGCTCAGTACACAAGCATGCAGACCTGACTTCAGATCTCCAGCATCCACGTAAAAGCCAGGAGGTATGGTAGTGTGATGGCACACACCTGTGTCCCTACCATTGAGATGTGGAGACAGGGCCCAACAACAAGAAAGAAAAAAAAGGCAAGGTGGTGGCAGCGCACACCTTTAATCCCAGCACTCAGGAGGCAAGAGGCAGGCATCTCTGTGAGTTCCAGGCCAGCCTGGTCTACTGAGTGAGTTCTAAGACAGGCTCCAAAGCTACACAGAGAAACCCTGTCTGAAAAACAAAACAAACAAACACCACAGGAGCAAGGCCTGCTTCGCTGTAGCCGGGAGCGCCCTTCCCAAGTTCTCATAGCTTCTACCGCAGCAAGGAAAGACCACAGGATGGCAGATGGACCTGCTGTTCCTGAAGCATCCCTGAGGAGGCCCTCCAGCTCAGGCCTGCACCACACACCCCAGGGCAGTTTAACTGCTGGTGAGCAAGCGTCCTGCAAGTCCTGACTTTCCAGAGCAGAGAGCCAGGCAGAAAGCACTCCTACCATCCCAGCACTGGGAAGATAGAGAGGACTGTGACCTCGGGGTCAGCTGGAGTGCCTAGGACTTCCAGGCTAGCCTCAGTTACACGGTGGGACTGCCTCAAAAGAAGGAAGGGGGGGAGGAAGAGAGGGAGGAGAAGGGAAGGGAAGGGAAGAAAAGGGAGGGGTGGGGAATGGAGGGGAAGGGAGGGGAGGAGAGGGAAGGAGAAGGGAGAAGGGAGGAGGAGAGACAGACAGACAGACAGGGAGGCAGGCATGGCTGCCTGAGATGAAATGATCACAGGTTTTCAGACTAAGCCTGGTGTAACCAGGGCTGTGCTTTCTCAGAAGGGTGTGGGCCCTGCTCTGAGGACAAGAGGATGGTGTTAGTCACGAACTACTCTATCACAGGACAGACAGCAAAACTCTCCCTAACCCATCCTAACTGGAGCAAGACACCAAAAAAATCACGGAAGAAGGCACAAAATGACCAAGATAGGTGGTGCCACAGGGACGCCACCTGCTGAGCACCAAGGTGGCATCACCAAAGGGGTGAAGGGCATGAGCTGGTCCTCCCCTGTAAATGGGAGGGTCGGGACCCAGATTCCCCAGGGCTGATGTTCTGATGGTCAGGGGATTGCTGATGCTGCAAACCAGCACTGTGGCAACAGCACCGCAGGTATGCACCCTGAGACGGAAGAACTGTAGCTGGGCATGGTGGCAGAGGCCTGTAATTCCAGTATTTGAGAAGCAGAGGTAGGCAGATCTCTGAGAGTTCAAAGCCAGCCTGGGATACACAGTGAGACCCTATCTCAAAAACATTTAAAAACAAAAACGAAAAAGATTCCCACAAACCAGGTTTGGTGGCTCAGGCCTATAATCTCAGAAGGTCAGGGCACCTAGGAATGCTGAGTTCAAAGACAGCCAGGGTTATGTAGCAAGAGCCTGTCTAAGAGAAAGAGAAAGACAGACGCAGAGAGAGATACTAAGATTCACTCAAAGAATGGACCTGAGAGAGACCTAGCCAAGTTGGAACCAGCTACAGGCACCAGAAGGTATTCAGAAGTTGGCTGGCCAGCTCAACTGCATCATCAGGTGTTGGGTCACACCCTAGAGCCAGCCAGACCCCTCTCCCACCACCCTGCCCCAGGCTCGTCTGTGGCTGTCCGCTGCAGCACACTGTTGAGTCTCAGTTACCTGGCTGGAGACTTCGTATTCCACATGCTTGAGGAACAGGCCCTTCTTCTCAGGGATGAGCTCCACCTGCACCGTGTCCCTGGCCAGCAGCTCCTGCAGGGTGTAGGACAGCAGCAACGGATTCCCCTGCGGCATCTGCATTCGCCCGGGGTCCAGGTCCCGCCGCTCAGTGACCTGGGACGTTCGTGGGCCTGGGGGAGACAAGGTAGATGACAGGTAGACAGCTGCTCAGGGGTGGGGCCTCCCTGTATCATGTGTTGGCTCAGCACATGGACTCTGGCCACAGCCACAAAGCCACACCAGACCCACCCCCATCCCCAGGCTACAGCACCCAGAAGAAACCCTACTAGGAGGCTTCATCTGTGTGAATGGGTAAGTTCATGGAAAACTATTACAGTGCAGTTAGGGAGGGAGGAAATGCTTGCAATTTAACAACAGACAAACAATTTAGAAAGACATTCTTCCAAAGATGTACAGTGGCCAAAAAGCACTTGGAGAGATGTTGCACATCATTACCACTAGGAAAACACGAATCACAGCAACAGAAAGACACCACCACCATGACGGTGCTGGTAAACCTGTGTGTCTGTGCACAAGTGTGTGGAGACCAGAGGTCAGACTCACATGTTAGTCTTCATGCCATCTACCTCATTTTTTAAAATATGTATGTGTTAACAGACAATTGTCAGCTGTAGTGCTGGGAATTGAACCTTGGTCCTCTGGGAGAGCGGCCACTATCTCTACACTGCTAAGCCATCTCTCCCGACCCCTTTTTGTTTTTGTTTTTAGACTGGCTCTTGTGGGGAGCCAAGGACACTCTGAATGAATGTGTATTGGTGACACGGTATAGCCATGTCAAGGATATCAATGCCTCAGACCCACGGGAATTGGCAAAATCTTCCCGTAAGGCGAGGCTCAGAGGCATGGCAAAGCTTCTTCTGGTCCAAGTACAAGTGTTTACAAACCACTGACCAGTGTGTGCAAGAACTAACAACTGCAGCTTCCTCTTCCCAGACAACCGCAACCTGAGACTGCTCTCCTACAGACCGCCTACTAGCTAAGCCCTCCTGCCGTGCTGAGTTCTGAGTTGTGTAGTTGGTGCTGTTCCATCAGAGCAAGCACCACACACCCACCCCAGCTTTTCTGTACGTGTCTATGTGTCTGTCTTTGCTTCATTCCCTCGCTGGCCCAGTCAGGGGTCTAGGATCAAGCAATGACGGACTAGGCAGGGTCTCTTCCTTTACCTGGAACTCATCAATTCAACGAGGCTGGTAAGTATGAGACCCACCTCATCCAGGAACCCTTCCGTCTCTGCCTCCTCCACATCACTACACCTGGCCTTTTATGTGGCTTCTGGGAGGCGGAACTCAGGCTTGTGCCTGTGTGGCAAGCACTGTACCAAGAGCATCAGCTCCCTGGCTCTATAATGAAAAATGATCGGCTTTGCTCTTTGCTTTTGTGTTCTGAGTCAGGGCCTCATGTATCCCATGCTACAATTAAATCTGCATGTAAGGGGGATGACCTGGAAGTTGTAATTCTTATGCCTCAGCCTCCCAGGTACCGGCATTATAGGGGATGCACCATCATATTCAACCTAGGGGCTTTCTGAAATGGTAACATGTTCTTAAAATGCTCTAAATATTTTTATATTTAAAATATAAATTGGGCAGTGGTGGTGCACATCTTTAGTCCAAGCACCAGGGAGGCAGAGGCATGTGGATTTCTGAGTTCGAGGCCAGCCTGGTCTACAAAGTGAGTTCCTGGACAGCCTGGGCTACACAGAAAAACAATGTCTCAAAAACAAAAACAAAAACAAAAACAAAAACAAAAAAGCTCCAGCCAGGAGGGTGGTAGCTCCGACCTTTAGAGGCAGGCTGATCTCTGAATTTCGAGGCTAGAATGGTCTACAGAGCAAGTTCCAGGACAGGCTCCAAAGCTAAACAGAGAAACCCTGTCTTATGTTTTGTTTTGTTTTTTGTTTTTCAGAGACAGGGTTTCTTTGTGTAGTTTGGCATCTGTCCTGGATCTCGCTCTGTAGACCAGACTGGCCTCGAACTCACAGAGATCCGCTTGCCTCTGCCTCCCAAATGCTGGGATTAAAGGCGTGCGGGAAACCACTGCCCGGCGAGAAACCTTATCTTGAAAAAACAAAACAAAATAAACAAGCAAATAAAAATGCTCTAAATAACTGCCGGTTAGAAAATTCTGAATATACAAAATATACTAAAAACATACTGCTTAGGGGTCCGGGCTGATGGCTCAGTAGATAAAGCACTTGCATGCAAGTGTGCGAACTTGAGTGTGCATCCCCAGAACTCACATAAAGCTGAACTTATTAGAAGCACAAGCGTCTGTGATCCCAGCGCTGCACAGGGAGATGGGAGGCAGAGACAGCAGAAATTCCGGAGGCTTGAAGGCCAGCTAGTTCAGAGTGGACAGCAGTGATGAGACCCCGTCTCAAACAGGGTGGAAGCCGAGGGCTGACACTGGAGGCTGTCCTCTGACCTGGACGATGGCATGCATGCATCCACCCTCTCGCACACACGAAGGGTAATAAATACAGATGTATATGCATATACACGTGTGTATGCATACATACTGAATAGTACCTGGGCCTAGTGGAAGGACTTTTCTTCTCCAGAAGTGAGAAGCTGCAGGTTTAAATTTTTTTTTTAAAATTATATGTATGTGTGTGTCTGTATGGGGGGTTTGTGCACCTAAGTGTGGATGCCGATGATGGCAAGAAAAGGGTGTTGGATCTCTTGGAGCTACAAGCAGTTGTGAACTGCCCAAGTGGATACTGGAAACCAAACCTGGGTCTTCTGCCCGAGCAGCAAGCTCTCTTAACAGCTGCACCATCTCTCCCACCCCAGGGTCTATTATTTTAAGTCATGGAACTGGATTTACAGACAGCTGAGCCTCCACATAGGTGCTGGGAATTGAATGCAGGTCCTCTGCAAGAGTAGCCAGTGATCTTAACCTCTGAGCCATCTCCTCAGCCCCTTAGTTACTTTTCTACTGAAGAAAGAGACACCATGACCAAGGCAACTTATAAAAGAAAGCATTTAATTGGGGATTTGCTTACAGTTTCAGAGGGTAAGTCCCTGACCATTATGGCAGGGAGCATGGCAGCAGCCAGGCAGGCGTGACAGGGGAGCAGTAGTTAATTTACATGTTGAGATAACAACCTCTAGACAGACAACGAGCCAACTGGAATGTTCTTCAGAGACACATCTTCTCCAATAAGACCATACTCCTAATCCTTCCCAAACAGTTCCACCAACAAGGACCAAGCATTCAACTATACAAGCCTATGGGGACCATTCTCATTCAAACTATCACAGAGTCCTTTCTTAGAATTTCCTGGTTCATGATTTTGCAGACTGGGAAGTGGGGGCGGGGGGTGAGGCAGAGAGAGTAAGAGCAAGCTGACAGAGAATCATGAAAACACTGAGGCAGAGGTGATTCTTTGTATACAAGGAAACCCTCAAGTCAGGCCAACAGCCACAGAAGTCAAAAGAAAACAGGCCTGTAATCCCAGCACGTGGGAGGTGGAGGCAGGAGAATCAGGAGTTCAAGACAAGACAGAACGAGACAGACAGATCAGGCTGATGTAGGCAGGACATGGTGGTATGCATTGGTAATTCTAGCACTCAGAGGCTGAGGTGGGAGGATCCTGATCTCAAGGCCAGCCTGGTCTACATAAGGAGACCTGATCTCAAAAAATAAAACAATAAAAAAAAAATCCCGATGATGATACACGCCTCTAATCCCAGGATCTGGAAGACAAAGCAGGACAACCACACCTGCCTTAAATCTAAGGCCAGCCTGGGATACAGTGTGACACCCTATCTCAAAGCACGATATAAGTGACATCAACATGATATAAATGACACAGGAATAGAAATATGAACAGAGCCGGCAGAAATGTAATAAACAGAGGGGCAACAGAGGTCTCTATTAAAAAAATTTTTTTTCACCAGGCAGTGGTAGCACACGCCTTTAATTCCAGCACTTGGGAGGCAGAGACAGGAGGATCTCTGTGAGTTCAAGGCCAGCCTGGGCTACAGAGTGAGTTCTAGGAAAGGCGCAAAGCTACACAGAGAAACCCTTTCTTGAAAAAACAAAATAAAAAAAAATATTTTTTTTTCCAGACGGGGCCTCACTACCTTACCCCTGGCTAGCAGGAATTCGAAGTAGACCAATCTAGCCTTGAACTCAACAAATATCTGCCCACCTCGGCCTCCCAGGTGCCGGAATCACAGCTGTGCACCACCATTCCCGGCTGAATTTTTTTCAAAGTTTTCTATTAAGCATTTATGTATTTCAAGATTTCCCCAAAGATTAGGTAAGACAGTCCTCTAAGACAGCCTGAAGTCTCACTAATGATTACCAAAGGATCACATGCGGGTGAAGAATGTGAACTTTGCACACAGGAGAATCTAAAAGGCAGATCCCTTCAGCACAAACAGCACCTCCACCTCCGGCTTCTCTCTAACACCCTGGAAAGGCAGGCGTGGGGGTGCACACATGTAACCCTGGGTGTCCTCAGGAGTTAGAGGAACAGAGGAGCAGAGTCTGTGACCAGCCTAGGCTACACAGACCCTGTCTCAAAAACTAAGGAGAAGGTCTAGTAACACGGCTCAACAGGTTACGGTGCCACCAAGCTTGATGACCGAAGTGGTGAAAGAGAACCAACCCCCCCAAGTCCTCCTGACTTCCACAAGCATGCTGTGGCCGGTGCACACAGCCCAACCCAAACAAGTAGACTAAAAAGCTAGTATATCTATATCTATATCTATATCTATATCTATATCTATATCTATATCTATATCTATCTATCTATCTATCTATCTATCTATCTATCTATCTATCTAT
>CABHPQ010149127.1:0-17312 GCA_902168405.1 Peromyscus aztecus | reverse complement strand
ACCATAAGCACATATGCATGCAGAATGTGCCCGTGCACGTACGCACACATACAAATGAGTATGTTACACACAAAAAGTATAAACAAAGAAGAGTAAGGGAAAAGAGCAACTGAGAAGACAGAGCTGTCTAAGATAACAGAGAAGGAAGCCTATGAAGCAGTCAGTGGCTTCAGAAGAACATTCTTCTAGTGTCTGTGCTGGTGTTATTGTTTTCCTTAAAGTGCTTCCAACTTTTTTTTTTAACTTTTTTGGTGTACAAAAAACAATAACTTTTCATCCCTGAAGTGAAAACTTCTTAAGTATTTCCATGTTTGCTTTGTAGTAAAGATTGGAGATAATAAGAATATCCACGTTCCTTCTCCAAACCCAGTCACCCCTCTTATAAGTAACTGTCATCCAGATTTTGCTACAAAACCATATGACTCACAGTTGCGTTCACTTAAAATACTGATTCTGTGAGACGCCTGTTATTTTGTGTGGTTTTCCTTTAAAACTATGTAAGTAACCAACATGTTGCTTCCATTTCACATCAGCTAGGGTTTGTCCATGATGATCCCTGTGCAGTTCATTTACTTTCTCTCTGTTCCATGAAAGCTATACCTTCCTAGTGGACATCGATGATGACCAAAGTTTGTTGCAAACATAAATGATGCTGGGGCGACCATTCTTTAGTGTCCTTATTGTTCTGACTCTGAAATGGAATTGCTAGATCCTGGGGTGTTACAAGGAAAGCTTTGCTAAATGTTGCCAAATGGTCTCTTGAGGTGTTTCACAATGAGGCTCCTCATGGCATTGTTTGAAAGGTCTGTTCTGATGTCCCTGTTCTTACCAAATATGTATCAGACCTTCTAAATTCTGCCAATCTGAATAGCATCTGGTTATAGCTTAAATGTACAATTTCCTAATTACCAATGAGGCTGAGATTTTTTTTACAAGTTGCAAAATTGAGCATCTATATTCTTTACCTACGCTCAAACACACTCCACTGCTTTCTTATTGATACTTAGGGGTTCTAGTCCCCTGTCTATTGTTTATGGCATCAATATTGTTTTCCTATAGACTGTTCATTGTTTAAGTCAATGTTTTTAACATGACCTCCCCAGAGATCAGTTAAAAACTGAACAGAACTTAGTGCCTAGTAAAGGGGACCCCCATATCCTACTGCCCTCACATTCAAAGATGGACTTTCTAAGGGCTTATTTCATATTAACCAAATTTTATCACGGAAATAATCTCAATTTAAAGAAGAACTAGCCATACAAAGGAAATAAGTGTGAAACACATCTTAAGAAGTTTTGCGATTCTCTAATTATTGACTACTCCTTGTCCCCAAGGAGAAAAATAAATCCTAAGTGGAATTACCAGATAAAAAGACATAAAATCCACTGAAGCTTCTAATGTATTTTGCCAGATTCCTGGAAAACTATACTGCCTGCAACATGACAAGCCACAGCTCATTTTCACATATCAATTTAAGAAACTAAACTGAAGTGTAATAAATGAGCCACAAATACAAATATCAATGTGATGAATTTAAAAAAAAACTTTATATTACTTATTTTCATATTATGTTACTTTATATTTTATTTGTTTGTTTGCATGTGCATGTACATCAGGGTGGAATGTGTACATCATTTGCACGTATATGGGCATACACATGTGTGGGTGTGCCATGTGCACTCATGTGCGTGGAGTCCAGAGGTTGATATGAAATGCCTTTCTTGATGACTTTATACTTTATTTATTGAGGGAGAGTCTGCTTCTGAGCCCTGAACTTACTACTTCTGACCAGCATAAGTAGCCAGGTTGCCACATGATCCCATCTCTGCCCACATCACAGCTGTGCCAGCTCTGACACAGGTTCTGGAGAGTCAAACTGTCTCTCATGCTTGTGCAGGACTGCTTTACCACGGGTCAATCTCCTTGGCCCTGGCAATGTTATTTTAATAAAACTCCTCTTAGGAGAGTCATGACTTTGTTATATTGATTAGAGAAACTTTTAAAAATAAAACAGGCGAGAAGATGATGGAAAAGGAAGTTACTGATTGGAAACTTGTGACCAGGGCAGGAGTGATATAAAAGACTGTTTTTTTTATTTTCAGCTTCATCAGCAAAGCTGGAAGTCGAGTCTCTCAGTCATTTGCAACTGCTGTAGACACGAGACCTTCTTCCTGTGCTCGGGAATGGGAATGCAGAGTTCTTTGGGGATGTTTTCTTGCTGGGTGACCTGGGATAAGATCTGGTCATAACCTCAAAGCTCTTGGGACAGCAGAACCAATCCTACCAAGAACACTTCTGTTACGCTTCCATCTGTACTCAGCCTAGACTTGACAACAAGTCCAGAAGGAAAAAAGAGAAGGGCGAACACCAGGAGACCTCAAGCGGGACTCTGGAAGGAAAAAGGTCTGGAGGTTTGGTTTGCCTCACCAGCTCTTGCGATAAAGCCATCAAAATAAGACAAAACTCATTTGCTTCCTCCTTCCAGCACTCATGTTTACATTCACTGGTTTTCAGATTCTGCCCTGTCTGCTTTGATGAGCTCCTGTTAAGTCTGGCAGAAATATCAGATGGCTTTGTTTCGTTTTGTGGTTTTGGTTGTCATGGTTTGTTTTGTGGATGTCGTTTGACACAAGACCCTGGATGACCTAGAAGTCACTATTTAGATGACTCTGGCCTCAAACTCACAGAGATCCGCCTGCCTCTGCCTCCTGAGTGCTGCAACTAAGGGTGTGTACCACCCACACCTGGCCAGAAGCATCTTATCTTATATTCACAGAGATCTGCTTATTCTCAAGAACAAGGATTGTTTCTGGGAAGTTCTCCTCAGACTTAGAAAAGTCAGTAGAGAAATGGGTGGTCTGGAGAAAATTTGTGTGTGTATGTGTGTGTGTGTGTGTGTGTGTGTGTGTGTGTGTGCAAGCATGTGTGCATGTATGAGTAGGTACATGTGGATGTGCCTGTGTGTGTAGACTAAAGGTGAATACAGAGTTTCTTCCTCAGTTGTTTCCCATCTTGTTTCTAGAGACAGGGTCTCTCACTTGGCCTGGAGCTCACAAGTAGGCTAGGCTGACTAACCAGTAAGTTCGAGATGTCCTCCACCCCAGCACTGAGATCAGAGGCAAGAGCTGCCATAGCCATCTTTTATGTGGATTCTAGAGAACCCAACTCAGGTCCTCACTCTTACATAGCAGACATTTTATTGACCCAGCCATCTCCCTAGGCCCTAGAAAAGCCACTTTTTTGGGGGGAAAAGAGAGCCACTTTGGTCCAAGCTAATTAAAGCAGATGGTCTACCAAACCTTAGTGTTCAAAATGGCAACTTCAACCACTTTGATTCACTGATGTCCAATCTCTACATAAGACCGGAATTTTCATCAGCAATTTCCAAAGAGATCATATATAGGAAAGTGAGGGACACAAAGTCCAAATTGTGGGGACAAGGGACTTCTTGGTTGCACTGATTCTCGACAGAGTGCAAAGGAAGCGCTATGAGAAGGAAGGGTCTTTTCAACAAGTGTTGGAATAACAGTATACCCACAAGCAAGGAACTTTTTGATCCCCATCATACAACAGTGGCAAAATTAACTTAAACTGACTCAAGAAACCTGAAACTGTTCAGAAAACATAGGAGAAGATCCTCATGATCTGGGGTTAAGCAAAGGGTTCACCCTGCACCAAAACTAAGATTAATGGTGGAATTCATCAACAAGTTGGGCCCTATCACTGCTGACAACTCCTGCTTTTCCAAATACATGATTAAAGATAAACGGCCGATGAGGAGAAATATACGAAAGACATGGACTTGACAGATTCAAGACAAAGGACTCTAACAGCCTACTTTAAAAATGAGCGAATGTTTTACACAAATACTTCATCAGAATAAGATCTGCAGAGGACAAGTGGATGCCAGAGAAGGCTTTCTACATAACCAGTCATTAGAGAAACACTAATTACAACCCCAATGAGATTGTATTCCATACCCACCAATACACAAACCTATCAGATGATGGAAATGGCTGGGCACAGCAAAGCTACCAGATGTAAAGAAATGGATACTGTATACAATCTTCTATGTTGTGGCTGATAATATAAAATGAAGTGTGGCTCTTCCTTAAAAAGTTCAATAAATATCAGTTGTACTTCTTGGCTACTCCACGCCTAGGTGTTGGTTTACCCAAGAGAAATGAAAGGTGTCTCACAAATACTTGTTGACAGGAGCTTAATTTATTATATTCCAGGACTAGAAACAGGCTCCAGTATCCTAAGAGGTGAATGGACAACTAATGGTGGGGCACCTCTACAGAGAACTTGACAATGCGAAGGATTAAGATATTGTTACTCAACACTGCTGAATCTCAAGGTAATGAGACTAAGTGAGAGATGCCAGGCCCTTCCCCTCTAAAGTACAAATAAACTAATCAAGAAATCAAATCAGTAGATGTCTATAGACGAGAGAGAAAGGTTGATCTGGGAGGGAAGCATAGGCGACAAAGAGGTACGAAGCCATGGGTATTATCTTGGTCATCGTGGTCATTTCACAGGGGAATGATGAGTCAAATGGTACAAATTATATACTTTGGACATATCTTATCACATGTCAATTATGCTGTTGAAAACAATAATAATAACTAGTGAGCATCAGGAATGTGCAAATACTTCCATTCGTATGTACTATGTCGTGACCAGTCAGTCACCTGCCCATGAACAGTCACCTACACATGGTTTGCTCTCCTCTTAAAGGGGAAAAAAGAGGTAAATATCACTTATACACAGATCTCCCCTCCTCTCTGTGTGTCTGTCTGTGTGTCTGTCTGTCTGTCTGAACAGGGTCATACTGACTATATCACAGGCACTCGGGACATCCTAGGAAGGAGCAGACACAGGGTGTGTCGGCATGCTGCAACCCTCCGATGTTACTCACAGTCCGTAAGGACAGAAGCAGCTAATGGAGAGAGGGTGAATGACCAGTGCCAATGATAATGGTTGCAAATGTCCCTTCTTGTGTTTGAACCTTTGGACACCTGGGCTAGTGGCACTGTCAGGGAAGGTTTCAGACTCTTTGGGAAGTAGGGCCCAGCTTAGAAACATGGAGGGACTTGAGGTCAACTATAGTCTACTTCAGTTGCCTTGCTGCTTCCTGAGTCACACCCTCCTGCTGCCATGGCAGGCCCACCCCTGCCACCATGACTTTGCCCCCCCCCCCCCATGGATGGAGTAGCCCACTTGACACACAGAGTGAAAGGAATCTCCCCTTCCTTGTCTCCATGGTGGATTTTATCACAGCAACACAAACGTCCTATAGATCCCAAGTCAGATAAGCACCCTTCTATGATAGGGGTGGGTGGAGAGCAAAGGGGAGAGTGAGCAGGAAGAAGAGGAAATCAAGACTGAGTTTCACTGGTAGAAAAAGCTCTGGCCAAGTAGGGGGCTGGAGAGATGGTTCAGCAGTTAATAGTACTGTTGTTCCTGCCAAGCACCTACATAACAACTTACAACCATCTGTAACTCCAGTTCCAAGGGGTATCAAACACCTTTTTCTGGTCTCCATGGGCACTACACATATGCAGTGCACAGAGATGCATGTAGACAAAACACACGCATAAAATAAATAAATAAATCTAAATGAAAAAAAAATTAGTCGAGTAAGGAAGGAGACACATGGAACACACAGCATTTCTGTGGCTGATTTCAGAGTGGTTGGTGGTAGATGAGCAAATATGGGAAACCTAAAAATTATTACCCATATCAGTTCAGTTTTCGCATTGTTAAATGTGGGGCTATAAAAAGGTAAGGGGGAGTTAGAGAGATGGCTCAGTGGTTAAGAGGTTAAGAGCATTCACTGTTCATCCAGAATTTCAGTTCAGTTCCCAATACCCATGTTTGGCATATCACAACTGCCTATGACTCCAACTCCAGGGCATCTGGCACCTCTGGCCTCTGCCAACTTCTGCAGGCACCTGCACTCATGTGCAAATACCCTCCCACACACAGACACACAGACACACACACGCACACATAATTACAATTAAAAATAAAATCTTTAAAAACTAAAAACATGTAAAAGGCAGTGAAGTGTGACTTCTGAACTCAACAATCATATTTTGCCTCTTCTGTTCACCACTGTATCCCCTGTACCTGATGCCTTTCATAGCATAGAGTAGGTTCTAAAATAAACATCCATAAGAAGCACAAAACTAAATATAAATCCTAGACAGTATAAACAGGGACAGAAATCAATGAGAAGTAGCGAACCAACATGGCGTCAACCTGAATAGGGCAGGTTATTCATCCACGTGTCATTCAGCATTGGTGGTGATGCTAATGAGGGTGAGGACGGCAGTTAGAGACATCTGCTACGTGCTGACTCTGTACAGACATGGGCATTGTGTCACATCAGCCTTCACCGGCCTCCTGTCATTAGCAATGTTTTTCCCCAGGTAGGAAAACAGGGGCTCTTACCAATTAGGTAGTTCTTCTTGTAAGATCATACTCTAGCATCTGGGGACAGCAGAATGAGATCCTGGGCAACCTGATCCCTCTGCCTCTTGCTCATATGCTGCCTAAGCACTTGCCAAACCAGGGTGGAGTATGAGGCCATCCGTGCCTGACAGAAAGGAACTGTGTTTCTGATGACGGTCATAGCCGATACTAGGAAAGATGACTGCTTTGCAATTAGTTAGCAACCCAATGTTGCCCCTCCTGCTTGTTACTCATTTTAAAAAGGCCAGATGAAAAAATAAACTCCCAATGACAAGACTGCTAACCTGGTACAAGTAATACCATCGCCTTTAGCCATGATGACTCATGCTGTTTCCTCATCTAAGATCTATTTAGAGGTATGTGTGTGCTGGGTATGTGTCTGTGAATGCTTGCTGGCTTTTTTACATGGGTGCTGGGATCTGAACTCAGGTCCTCCATACTTTGACAGCAAGTTCTCCTTCTATCTTTAAAAGTAGGTTGGGATTTGTTTTGTTTTAATGATAGTTGAGATGGATGGAGGACCAACATCTCCTCGTCCACCCTCTTATCTATACTCCATCATGAACACCCATTGGCAAGAAGGTTTGTCCAGCATAACGGAACATCAAGAATCCATCAGAAAACTCACACCATGATCCCGAACTCCTTGATTCAGTATTCTACAGCAGGCTTTCTGGTATGGGAACCCATCTGGAAGTTTTGGGGAGCTCCAGATAACAAGCCACTCTCAGGTTCTAGAGCTGGGTCTAGCTAGCTTTATGGTTAAGAGTTGAGCATCTTAGAGATTAACTAATGCGGAAATCACTATCCTCAACCACAAACTACACCCAGAGAATTGAGAAAAAAACTATCCCTGGGCCACACAGCAAGTTCTCACCACATGGTTTCACAGCAACCGAAACTGAAATGCTAGGAAGGAAACTCTAGTTCTTACATTACTTGGAAAGCTTAAAAATCTCTACAAATAAAGCTAGAAATAGTGAAATACAATAGAGAGTAGCATTATTGCATTTTGGTAAAAATAAAATAAAGCAATATAATTCACTTTTATTTTCAAATTTGAACCCATTTGAGGGTTGTTTTCACATTTTCTCTAAAAACAAAGTATATGTTGAAATGTTTCAGAGGCAATTTCTAGTAAAAGGCTTAAACTGCCAACGACAGTCAATATAACCCAGTCAAACACAAAGCCCTGTATGTGCCCAGAACCATGACAGCATTCCAGAGGCTAGGGGTGTAACTAACAACTGCACAGTAATTAAAAGTAGTATTTTTGTCTGAAGATCAAAAGAGCATTGTATACATATATTCAAAAAAGAGCCTCCGGCTGGTTTTCAAAGGGGTCTATTTTAGATCAGAATAACCTATGAGCCATTGGCTTAACCCTTGCTGTGGAGGAAGACATCGATCACCCACTCAGCCAGGACAGCCAGCCCTTCCTCACACATGAAAATCAAGGGATGAAGAATGAGTGACGGATTCAACTTCAAGAAAGATTTTCTGATCCCACAGGAAGTCTCTGCTTCCTTGGAGGCTCTGGAGATGCACTAGGGTACCAAACACACACAGCCTATGTTCTCCAGAAGCTCAAACGGGACTGTAATTAAGCACGAGGCTGGCTGCTGTGGCCTTGTGGGTTTATGTGAATGGAAGAACTGAGAAGATGCAAAAGATACACACACACACACACACACACACACACACACACACACACACACACGGAGGGGAGGGGAGGGAGAGAGAGGTGAAGAGGGGAAGGAGAGAAACATGAATGCATTTCTTCCTAGTAGATATTGTGGCAGTGATGTAAACTGTCCCCATTCTACTAACGGCCATTTCTCCATTTTTATTTTCAACCAGCATGGGAGACATAATGTAGACGTAAGGTCCAGTTTCTACTGCCAGAAGCCACACTCATTTCTAATTTCTAACACCCAGCACACATGTATCTAGCAAGTTACATCACTACCAGCCTTTCTCTGCCTTGCCTGACTAGACAGGGCTCCCTCTCCCTCTGGACTCTCACTCAGGTACAGAACTGAAGGCAATTCCCAGTCTGGGCCACTTCCATTAGCATGGGAGACACATCATGGAATAAGAGTCACTTATCTCCTACATCATGGGGAAGGCAGTGATGGAGGAATGGGAGGCTGCAGTTGGCATATATCATGTGTAGACGTTTAAAGCACTGGCCTAGTTTTCATATGGAATTCTGAATCATATAGGCAAGGCATTTTAAGTGCCAGTGTTCAGAGTACACTACATTAATCAATTTCTTCAGCTGGTTACAACCTACATAAAAGTATGGAGCTACTGTGAGGTTGGGACCACTTAGTTATTCTGTCTCAAACATGACTTGAGACGATGGGCCATGGGAAGAAAATAATTAAACAACAGAGTTCACAGGTGCAGACTCAATTCGGACAGAGACAATCTTAAAGAAAGCTAACCGTGGGGGCTGAGAGGGCAATGATCGGATCTTGCATAGGAAGGTAGCTCAGAAGCATACTGGCGCAAGCAGAAAAGACTGTGCCCAAGTCCATGAAACTTATCTAAGCCATGGCAAGACAGAAAGAGTGAAATATTATCATTAAAAAAGTAATTATAACCTGTTGGTGCATGCCTACAATCTCAGCACCTGGGGAGCAAAGGCTAGAAGATCAGAAGTCAAATGGCATCTTCCGCTACCACCTATACACCAAGCCCAAGACCAGTCTGGGCTACAGTACTTGTCTTAAAGGAGCAGAGTAAAATAAGACCCAAAACATTTGTATTAGTAAAAATACATTATTCATATTATTAAAAACTCCAAATAAAGGTAAGTACTATTGACTATAATGTAGAACTTACGGTCTAAGGATATTTCAGACTTTCTAAAATTCAATTCCAAAAAAATTAAATTCATATCACTGCAGATCTGTTTCAACAGCTCCTTTTATGGAGCTCATTGAGAAGATACTGGCTGAGCTTAAAGCCTCAGATACACAAAGTTATGCTGGAGAGACTGCTCAGTGCTTAAGAGCCGCTGCTGCTCTTCCAGAGGATTCGGGTTCTGTTCCCAGCACCCATGTTGTGAGGCTCACAACCACCTAGAACTCCAGTTCTAGGGGAGCCAATGCCTTTGGTCTCTGAAGACATTTGCGTTCATCTTCATATTCCCTGCTTCTGTCTCTGCCTCTGCCTCTGTCTCTCTCTCTCTCTCTCTCTGTCTCTCTCCCTCTCTCTGTCTCTGTCTCTCTGTCTCTCTCTGTCTCTGTCTCTCTCTGTCTCTCTCTGTCTCTCTCTCCCTCTCTCCCCTCTCTCCTCTCCTCTCTTCTCTCTCTCTCTCTGTCTCTCTCTCTGTCTCTGTCTCTCCCTCTCCCTCTCTCTGTCTGTCTCTGCCTCTCTCTCTCTCTCTCTCTCTCTCTCTCTCTCTCTCTCTCACACACACACACTCACACACACACACACAATTGTTTTTAATTAAAAATAAATCTTAAGAAGTTATGCCAAGGCAACCTTCATCCAGAGAGCTCAACGCGCCTCACACATACCTCATCCCACCCTCACAAGTTGGGGAGGGGGGTGTTTTAAATTAAAACACCTTTTCTGGAAGATTACAAATGGTTGCTTGCTTCTGGTGCTTAACAATATCTGAACCCACCTTTCTCCCTGGATATAATTTTTCAAAAACAAACAAACAAAAATAACTTTCCATTTTAATAGGCAACAAATTCAGGAGTTTGGCACAAGGCTGTCTGTAGGCTGAGGCGCTAGTTCCTCTGCAGTGGAGAAACGGCGGGAACAAGGGCTGACCCCTGACCCCTGTCTCCTGCCAGCTTTGTCAGCTCTAGCTCCAAAAGAAGGTCACTGATTTGCCAAGTGTCAGCCAGTGTCACCTCCTCATGAGTCAATGGGGGGGGGGGGGTTGAGAGCAGAGAACAGGATGTGGGAGGTGTTTAGTTAACAGGGCCTGGAAGGAGACAAGGAAACTCAATGGTGCCACACATTTTATGTAAAACTAATTAATGAGGCCCTCTCGAAACAAAATGGGGAGCTAGAAACACAATATAGGTAAGAACAGCAGCGGGGAAGTGTCATGATTCTAATTTCTTCACAGAAAACTTATTGTCAATGCAAAAAAATAAAGAGCCAGCAGCAGGGCTGCCTAGGTGAGTGAGCGGGCGGGCGTTAGCTGGGAGCAGAGGAGAGGGCCAGCCTCCCACTGGCAGCACTGAGGCCTGGCAGGAAGGACATTCCTTCCCTTAGCCCCCACCAGGGCCTGCCTTTTCTTTCTGGGAACACTCATCCCTTTCCTCCCCACTTCTCCTCCGGCAATGATCATCCTTTTTGTAAGCAAAAACCTTTGGAAGGAACCCTTATTAAACTTACTTAAGGCATCAAATCAGGAGACAAAAGAAAGCAGAGAGGTGCCGGGCGGTGGTGGTGCACACCTTTAATCCCAGCACTCGGGAGGCAGAGCCAGGTGGATCTCTGTGAGTTCGAGGCCAGCCTGGTCTACAAAGCAAGTTCCAGGAAAGGCGCAAAGCTACACAGAGAAACCCTGTCTTGAAAAACCAAAAAAATAAATAAATAAATAAAAATTACAAAAGAAAGCAGAGGTTTGGGAAAGGCTTTCTAAGGGGTGGGGGACTCTGGAACCTCTACTTTGCCCATGTGGCCTCAGAGAGTGGCAACATTCAGGTGTAACTTCCACTTACAGTTAGTGGCCCTGGGGCTGGAAAGATGGCTCAGCAATAAGTAGCCACCCCTGCTCTTCAGGGGACCCAGGCTGGATTCCTAGCACCCACATGGCAACTCACAACCATCTTACCGCAGTTCCTGGGGATCCAATGGCCTCTGCAGGCCTCCACGGGAACCAGGTATGAAAAGGATGCGCAGACACACATGCAGGTAAAACACCCATATACATAAAATAAAAATTAAACTCAGGCACGAAAATTCATGCCTCTAAGAAGTCTCCTACTTTTCTCTCCCTTTTTTCCTGATACTGATGAGACCAGAAAGTCATGGATCCTAAAATAACAACTTGTGTAGGGGTCCCAGAGGATCCGACTCTTCCAGGAGAATTTTATCCCAGGAGGTTCCAAGAGAAGCTTCAAAAGCAGTCTTAAGAGTGCACCTTGGCCGGGTGGTGGTGGCGCACGCCTTTAATCCCAGCACTCAGGAGGCAGAGCCAGGCGGATCTCTGTGAGTTCGAGGCCAGGCTGGGCTACCAAGTGAGTTCCAGGAAAGGCACAAAGCTACACAGAGAAACCCTGTCTCAAAAACAAAACAAAACAAAACAACAAAAAAAAAGAGTGCACCTGAACTGACAGCTTTTTGAAGAGCTGGTGAGAAGCAGTCTCAAGACCACGTGCCCAAATCCAAATCACGTCAGAGAGGGGCAACAGGTCCGCAAACAGTAAACTCTACTTAAACCCCAAGTCTGGCTACCCCTGCCCTTGCCTCTCTGGGTCCCCCCACCCCCACCCCTGCGCTCTAGAGCTAAAGACACTTATTATTAAGATGCCTTATAATGCTCTGGATGTGCTGGTTACTGACCTCTTGGAGACTTGCACAAGCACAATCCTTTCCCTCCAGATGTACAAGCAACCCCTGTAGAACTCACTTCTTGGCTGTTGAGTGTGACATCTTCTGACATCACAGGCACCAGCTTTGGTTTGTCTCCTGGAAGGATTCCTCCACAACCTTCACATACTCAACGCCTATGCCTCTTCCAGCTCCAGAGTCCCTTAATGGGTGATCTCTCCCCTTCTTAACTCTTTTTCTCCTCTGCTATATATTCCCACACACCTTCTTTGTTGCCTTTTACCATTAACCGGAGCCTTTATTGGCCACTCAGCAATTTGGTGGTGGGAGACTGAGTAGGTGTCCATCTTCCCACGTATTAGAGATCCTCCAGAGAACAAGGCCTTTGTGCGGTTCCTCACCATTAGATTCCAATGTACAGACATGTGATGATGGTTTGTGAGATGAATGAATGAATGAATGAATGAATGAAATATATGCCTGTTTCCAGTTCCTTTCCCCAGCCACTGAATAATTTTGAGGTTCCACTTTCCTCAGCCTGTTTGTGTGAAAGGATCATGTCAAGGACCAGTTCCGTGGTCCTTTCTAATCCTCAGCCTCTTCTGCTCTGTTCACTCTCCTCACATTCTCACCACACCAGGCTCTCCAAGTGCTCCTCCTCCTGGTTCTGCGTCAATTCAGCAGCTCTTTTCTCTTCCCTGTGCTCTGCTGGTGGGTTCCAGAGTCCCAAGGCTCATGTCCTCTCTTGTTAACACTCTCCACAACAATCTTCCAGGACTGAAGTGCTGATTATACTACTGAGTCCCAAGCACGTTGCTGGACTCAGACACGGCCCCAGAAGCCAATGGCTTCCCCTACCCTTTCCTCAAGCTCTGCACCTCTCTCTCTTCTCATCAAGGTCCCCTAGAGCAGCGGTTCTCAACCTTCCTCACGCTGCAGCCCTCTAGTGCAGTTCCTCATGTGGGGACCCCCAACGGTGAAATCGTTTTCGTTGCTCCTTCATAACTGTAGTTTTGTTACTGTGATGAATCCTAATGGTTAAGTTTCAAACCCTGGGACACATGGCTGAGGTGCCTATTTAACGTATCAAAGCCTGGCTGCCAGGTTCTCCTAGCGTCTCTTAGTCCCTACCTGTTACAGGGTCCTCCTGGCTGGCAGACCCTGCACCCCTACCCTGAACTCTCCAGCCCAGGGGGCTGGGCAGCTCTTCTCTATATCATCCAGCCATTTTGACTACCCACTTGTTATACCTTTGCCCTCTTAGGTATTGGACCTGGTCCCCCTCTCTTCCCTCTCCCTTCCCCTCCCCTATCTCCTCACATGGCTCAGAGTCATGTCCTCTCTGGACTCTCCTAGATATCCCTGCCTCTGACTATGTCTCCCTTTTATCTACAATAAACTTTCTCCACTACCATACCCAGGAGCAGTCATGTCCTTTCCTTTTTTCCATTCAGTAATGTAAATATCTGATATGCAGGATATCTGATATGCGGCCCCCGTGAAAGGATCTATTCACTCTTCACATGACAAGCGAACATGGGAGAGCCTTCACTGGCTCTGTACATGGATGCCCTATCATCAGCTCCATTACTATCATTACTACTATTATCATTAGCTCCATTATTATCATTAGTTCCGATCATTAGCTCCATGCTCTGTACATGGATGGCCCATCACTAGCTCTACTATATTCAATGCCATTCTGTGTGAAATACCCACAGGAGCAGGCCTTCTCCCTTTCCTGATCGTGTAACAATGCTGCAGTCACTTATGCCTCATTTTACTTTTTAAATTAACCACCAATGTCTTACTGATTCTGGAATCAATACTTCTACTGTCCGAATAATTTTGATCACCTCCCTACCAATTCTATTCCTATAAAACCAATGGTTCAGCTGCAGCAGCTCCCAGAAAAGGCTATGTAGACACCCTTCACCTACTAAAGGAGAATAAATGTGCATCAGAGAAGCAAAGCCGTCATCACTGCATCTGATTTGACCCAAGCACTGGTCCTGTGCAATATTCTCTTGATCTTTCCCCTTACCGCCATGCTCTGCACCTACACCCCAGAACACATGCTGTCCCTCTCTTCACGCCACACGTCTTACCCTAGGCTTTTGTGGTACAACATGAGGTCCTCCAGGAACATGACTTCCACCTTGTAAGGTCGAGCTGTGGCCTCTCTATATGCTCCGAAAACAAGTGCCTTCGTGACCAGAGAAGTAAGAGCCACCCATCCAGTCTTTCCTCCGTGTCCTTCAAGACTGTGCTTAAGGGCAACCAGCTCAGCAGTGAGCAGAGCTTCCTACCTTACATGTCAGTTCACTCATTTCCTCAACTGTGACACTGGCTCAGGTGTTTCTGCTCTAACTCCACCTATGCAGTTCCGGGGGGAGGGGGGAGGATGCAGTGTTCTGCAAGAATTACGGTCTATGGCAGTTAGGGCATTTGGAAAGGAGGGAGATTAGGGGCAGTCCCTTCAAAAGCCCCTAGACCTTTGTAAGCCGAGCACCGAGCACCGATAACAACAATCAGTAATCTCTAAGGCAGCAGCAGCTGGTTAAACGTCTACCGGCCTGCGCAGAGGGTCTTATATCAGACTCCTCAGTCTCTTCTCCCAAACTGCACAGTTCAGACACCAAGAGCCTCCCCTTTTACTTTGCCTTCCTGAGGACTGCTCCGTGCTCACAAGGGAACACCCTGGGGCTGCTTACTCTGCCCTTATCAGTTCCCCTGAGAGCAAAGCCCCTGCAGCCCAGGCGGGATGGAGTCCAAAGGAGGAGAAGGTACTTTATGGACTAACACCCAGCTAAGACTTCCACTTTATGAAGCTTGCCCCTAGATGCTCCCAACATTAGCATGTTGTGACAAATACACCCAAAAGAACCTGTGTGCCACAAACATGATTTGCTTATTAATCAGACCCCTTCAGGTATTACATACCCAAGCAAGAGGATGGAGCAGGTCCATTCTACAGATGAGGAAGCTGAGGCTTACACTGAGATCCAGTTAAAGGGGAGTTTGTCCCACATTTAAAGCTAACTAAGGACAGAGCTAGAAATTGAAAGTAGGCGATGGATTCCAAGTATATGGCACATGAAAAATAGGGTAAATGAGGGGGGAGAGAGATGGAAGAGTAGATATGGATACAAAAACTCTAAGAGTATTCTCTTAGGCTGAGAAATAAGGGGAAAAATTGGCAAGATCACTCTAAAGGAAGCCTTCAAGAAAGACAGTGATCAACACAACCCAAGTCTCTCTTAACACAACAAAAACCGGTGTTTACATGTTAACTGAAGGTAAAAGCAAAATGTGCATGGTATGTAACAGAAAGGAACGCCCCAGCCTCTACTGTTTCCTGTCCACAGGAGTTGAAGAGTGTTCTGTGACCATGAACTGTCCTAGAGATTGGGTTTTACTGTACAGAATTAGCAAACCCGAGAATTAAATATTCAGTATGCGGCTTCAGGAGCCCCTGGACATGAAATGGTGGCAGCTGGGTTGACACCCAGGTCACTTGTAAGTCACATGTTCGTGCTCAGTCTCATCTTTACAGACCCTTCAGGGAAGGCTCAGAAATTCAGTAAGTGATAGTCTGGAATAATTTTTACTATAATTAGCAAGGCACAGTTAGATAAAAATAATTCGAATGTTTCAATGAAAGTAAAAGAGACTTTCTGACTCACCTGCAGCCACTCTCAAGGAGAAACTGGTGACTTAGTCCACAAGAGAACTGATATATACACTGCCCTTCTTCATCTCAACATCTGGAATGTATATCTAATACACGACGCAAACCTGATGCTCCAGTCAGGAGCTTTTAAAGTCTTATCACAGATGAGACTTCAGTGGTTGGAGGTAGGTGTTTCTCAAAGAAAAAGGGGTGGGTTCTTCACTTGTCAGAGGTGGGAGGGGAGTCTCATTCACTCAGACCAGACTGGAGATCAAGGCCCAGAACTTCCCCAAGGTCACACCTGAGGTCCATGCTGAGGCAGGCATGCCACGTATGTGTGCTTGATTTCAGAGCCACGGGAACAATAGTAAAGCTGTGAAGTTTGCAGGATCCACAGAAGGCAATGGCCTCCAGTCTTATCTCAAGTAGAATAATATGCTGAAAGTAGGGTAAATGGTTCAAGAGCAAACAGAAAGGCCATCAAGTCACCACTACTGACAACAGAGCACTCAAGCTAACATGCTTCTAGAATGTAAGAAAAAGAGGAACAAAGGAAAATGTTAAAACTGTATTTACATTATAAAGAGATGGGGGTCGGGTGGGGCAGCAGGACCTAGGAAGAAACCAGGCAATTCCAGAACACAGGGATCAAAACACATCCAGTCTAGATGGGAGGAAGCAATTTAGCTGTGGATTACTGCGCGAGAAACATACCGTGGAAATTCTAAGCCAAATAACTTTGAAAACTCGGGGACCACAATCCGCTTGTCTCCGCTGTCTAGCTGGTTCCACAGTGCAAGCCCTGGAGCTTAGCCAGAGGCTGTAATTAAATATATTTTGAATCTCTACTTGAAGAAAAATAATGCTTTAGAAAGTTAAATATTAATAGAATCAGGCATGGTCACTCATATTTAACGTGAGCTCCAGGCTCAAGATGATGGCTTCTGGGCTTATAACAAAAGTTTAATTTCTGAATCAGGAACATTTTGAAAGCCCAACATCTCTATTAATTTTTCTTGAAAATTTAATCCCAATTTTTACCACGCTCCCCAGAATTTTTTTTGTGTATTATCTTGTTTGCTGTTAATCTTCAAAACAACTTTGATGACCTCAAGGTAAAGGGTGCATTATGGGGGGTGGGGGTTCGGATCAAGAAGATTGAAAACTATGGCAAGGCATCTCAAAGTTCACCTTTCACAAATGTTACTGTTCTGAGAACCTGGCGAACCAGGTGCTTTTTAAGAATTAAATTGTCCTTGCTGCTGAAATGTAATTCAACAATAACTGGCTGAAAAGTCTTTAATGGGCCTAGAAGATTGCTCAGAGAGTATAAGTACTTACTATGTAAGTATGAGAAACTGAGTTCAAATCCCCACCCCCCTGTGCAAAAAGCTGGGCACGGACAGCACACCTGTAACCTGTAATATAGAGGCAGAGAGTAACCTGTAATATAGAGGCAGAGATGGGAGAATTTCGGGGCTTGCTGGTGTTCTGACCAGCCATATACCCAGCTCCTCTGACTTCCTCTTCTTAATAATGTGTGTGGAAGAAAGGAAGACAAGCAGAGTCTTCTGGTGAAGCAGAGTGTATGGCATGGCTCACTTTAGAGATGTGCATCTTTTTTTTT
>CABHPQ010149125.1:0-40762 GCA_902168405.1 Peromyscus aztecus | reverse complement strand
GTATTTCCATTTATAGCAAATATATAGATATAAACCATCAATATATAATATGTTTGTATCTATATTTGTTTATCAGAATAATAATTAAAGAAAAAGAGTTCATGAATTTGAGGGAAAGTGGAGAGGAACACAGTAGGAGTTGGAGGGGACAAAGGGGGAGTGGAAATGACCTAATACTCCTTATGAATTCCTCAAACATTTTTAATTCAAATAGAAGTATCATAAGGGATAAGGTCTAACAAGGAGGTCTGTCAGGGGTTCCTGTTGGAATCTTCAAATGATTCAAAGATTGTTTTGGCTGGAAGAATGTTGTATGTGGAGAAAATTTGACCCTAGAGAAGAAAGGTCTTGGTAGGCCCATCCCAGCTCAGTAGCAGAAAACTGGCTCCCTCCTTGGCCTGAATCACCCCAGCTCTGCATCGGGTGGCTTGATAACTGGGGAATTACAATCCTGAGAAGTGTCCTCAGTGGAGCAGGTCAGCTATCTGCCGAGATTGTCTCAGGTGATTCCTACCCTGCATGGAGGTTGGGATCCTCTGTGTCTGGATTCATCATGGCCCATACTGTGCATGTTTTTGTTTGTTTGGTGTATCTGTTTGTTTTGTTTTCACAATTGGCTGCTTTCGTATGGAATCAGGAACAGGTAGGCTTCTTAAACCTTTCTAGCTTTGCTCTCCTCTAAGCCATCCTTTGGCTTTTAAGGAAAGAAAAACCCAGAAGAAACGCTGAGTCAGTGCCGCTTTTCTGACAGGTGATGTTTTCCCTATCATTGTCCTTGCCTTTGCTGTTCTGAGTCACTGAGACTGCTGTCCTGCAGGTCCACCCCACCAGACAATTCTTACTCAGGTGAAGAAACAGCAAAAAGGGAGAGTCAGCATCCAAGACATGAGAAAACCACTTCGCTAAACATTACTAGGGATCGGCTCAAATCTTTGGGGTGCTGTTGGAGGAGAGCAGGGAGTCAAGGATTCTCCAGATCTTCCTAGACCGGAATATGTCCTGTACATGATTTGGAAGGCCTTGTGATGAATGGTTTGTGGCCCTGTAATAAATCAGGCATTGAAGTCTACGATTATACCCATGTTTGCAATACTAGTTAGCAGAAGATAAGAAATGTCTGTTATACGAGTATGAGAAATAATCATACTTTCTGAAGAAAAACTGTGATTTGATCCTTTCCTGCTGAACTTCCTGTGAGCAAAGCACAAATAAGGTGGCTTATAAATTTGGCCTAGAGTTTTACTGAACATCAGATGACTCTGATTTAAATTCTAAAAAATATTAAAACCCGTAGGATTGCCTACATTGTTACTATATCAACTAAACCCTAGTGTTCAAGAGCATTATGTTTTCTAATCCTTACCTCTTAAATCAAGATCATATTTGCATCTGTCTTGTCTATGAGTTGAACCTGTACCGTTGCTTCAGGCAGGAGTCAATGCAATCTGTATGGAGAGGATCATTGGTGGAGGATCCACGCTAACTTGTTTGATTTTAAAGACTGCCTGGTGAAGGAGACAGTCACTATTATTTTTAATTTTATTTTATTAATTTTTAAAATTTATTTTACAAACCGACTGCAGTTTCCCCTCCTCCTTCTCCTCCCGTTCCCTTCCCCCACCTTGTTTCTGCACCCCCATCCACTTCTCAGAAAGGGACAGGCATGAGAGTCAACAGAGCATGGCATGCCAAGTTGAGGCAGGACCGAGCCCCTCCCCCATGTATCAAGGCTGGGCTAGGCATCCCACCATAGGGAATAGGTTCTGAAAAGCCAGCTCATACACCAGGGACAGATCCTGGTCCCACTGCTAGGGGTCTCACAAACAGACCAAGTACCCAACCGTCACCCACATGCAGTGGGCCTCGCTCGGTCCCATGCAGGCTCCCTAGCTGAGACTATCACTATTAAAATAGTTTGCTACCTCCTTGATGGTTGAGAACTAGTAAAAATGTAATTTACAACATATTCTTAAAGTTTATCTTTATTAACTGGATCTAATGGTTCATACTATTAGTAGTCCCAGCACTGCAGGGGGATCAGAAATTCTAGGCCAGCCTGGGCTATAAGAGGAGGCCTGTCTCTACTAAATAAAATCAAGCCAAACCAACAAAACTCTTTAACTGTACTAAACATATATCTCAATGTGTTTTTGGTGTTCATGAAAGGAATCACTATCACCCACAGCACACTTTCAACAACCCCAAAAGTTTCTTTCTGGCTCTCTAGGGTCGATTGACATTGTCCACCCCCACCCCAGGCCCTGGCTGCATAACCATGGTTCAGCTTTTCATCATTTTAAGTTTTTTTTTTTTTTAAATAGTAGGTAATGCATATCTTCTTTCTTCCTTTTGAATAAAGTAAGTCAATTCATCATTGAGATAGAGTTGCTGAATTTGGACCAGAACAAATAGAACCATTGAGTAGAAATCATTTTGTTTTATTTTGCTACTCACCAGTTGGTCTGGAGCACGTTCCTTAAGGAAGCTGAAATTCCTACAAGGCTAAGAAACTATTCCTGTGATCCACAGAATACAAACAATGCTGTCCCAGTGTCATGGAGGTAGTGGCGTCAACACCCCCCTGGTGACACTTCAGATGTGTGTCATTTTTCCTCATGTTTTAGATCATTTTTGTTGAATGCTGAAAGTTCCTCATCACATATAGGGTTTCTCAGGCTGGGATTAGCAAGACATGTGCTATACAACGTACATGTGTTCAAATCCCACACCAATCTATCAGCCATAGATAGTGAGCATGTACTAACTTTTTTAACACTGCTAATGTAATAAGTGCTATATCAAATAATGTATAGGCCTGCTGCTCTTAAGAATAGTTTGGATACATCTTTATTTTCCAGATAAACATATTGTTGCTGTCCCAATCCTTGTCAACTCATTTGATTGTCTAATTGCCTTCCATTTTCATCTGGAGTTAGACTAAGCCATGGAAGTTCTATTGCACTGTAGAGTGTCTGTAGCTGACAATAATATAAAATATAATATCATATAATAGTATTCTTTCAAAAAGCTGAAATAAATGACTTTAAATGACCTCATCATAAGAAATGATAGATGTTTATAAGTGATGCATGTTTATCACTCTGACTCCAGCATTACATAAATATACTGAAGTATTAAATTATCTTCTGTAAATACATATAAATATATATCAAATCGAAAAAGAAACCTGGTCTTATTCATTTGGAAATTCCATAAAGAATAAGCAGGCTTCAGAATTTAAAAAAAATGCTAAATCAACTGAGTCAGGACATGAGCAGAAAGTATAAAGCAAAATGAGGGTAGACATTTGCTTCTGGAGGAACCGTATCTGTAGAGGCAGAAGGCCTCTGCCCAGGTACAGTTTGAGCTGGCCTGTAGCAGTGGCTTCTGCACCCCTTCCTTCTTGAAAGGCCAGGGTATAGGGTTTCCAAGGATGACATATGTGTGCACGCCTAATCTGTTTTCCTTGATGGAACCCAGTTTCTTAGGAAGGCAAAGAAAAGCAAGAGAAGGTGACAGTCAGTGCCGTGTGGCTTCTGGAGCCCTGGATGACTGAGTTCCACAGCTCTCTGCAGGTCGTTTATCCAGTGGTTCATTTCACTGCAGGCTTCTGTTGGTAAATTTTCTTAGGGCCCCCTTGATTTGATGTGTTGACTCAATCTGTAGATGTAGTCTTCTGGGGCATATCTCAGAATAGCCCTTTTCTTTTCCATAAAGCGATGTTCAATCGCCAGTTTCCTTCTGCTTCTGGAATGTTAGAAAACTCAGCACTTGGTGAGAAGGCAAAGAGCAAAGCCATGGTGTGCTGTAATGAAAATACTCTTTCATCCAAGGAGCCACAAGGTATAAACGGCGTCTGATGGGGCTCTGGTTCATTACAGATGACTAATGCGCCATTTAAAACAATCCGTTTTTCCAAACCAGCAGGAAGAAAATAAAATACATATGGTATATGAAATAAAAAGGAAACATTTTCTTCCTGATTGTATCACTACCCATTTTCACCTCTATCCCATCTTTTTTAATCTAGAGAGACTATACCAACGGCTTGCCAGCTTTGACCCTTTCTCTATTCTGCATACCTATTCTAGACAGGACCTTTGTGATGAGCTAGAATCAACATAAAAGCTAACCTTCATACAAGATATGATATTATTGCTTATTTTGTCAACCACAGTGTTTTAACAGATGTATAGAAAGATGTATACAACTGGGCAGTGGTGGTGCGTGCCTTTAATCCCAGCACTTGGGAGGCAGAGCCAGGTGGATCTCTGTAAGTTCGAGCCCAGCCTGGTCTACAGATCGAGGACAGGCACTAAAACTACATGTAGAATCCCTGTCTCAAAAAAAAAAAGTGTGTAAATGTGTATGTGGGGGTGGATATAGATTTGACTGAACTTGGAAATTCTGAGTTCGGAGCTGTTGAAACATTTTTTTTTTTTCAAGAGTGCCAACCCAAGCAAAGGAGTTGGGGAAATAACCAAGTTGATAACATGCATGTGAACCTGGGTTGTATTCCCAGTAAAAAAAAAAAAAAAAAAAAGGAACTCAGGCTTGGTGATGCATACTAGTAATTGTAGGAAAATAGAGGAAGGAGGATTCCTGGGGTTTGCTGGCCAGCCAGCTCGATCTAAATGGTGAGCCACCAGTCCCAATGAGGGACCGTCTCTCAAGAAACAACATGAATGACACCGAGGTGATGTGTATACTCCCATACATACACCTCTGCACACACACATATGAGTGCATACAACACACACACACACACACACACACACACACACACACACACACACGAGTGCATACACCACACTCCATATACTCACACACCACACACACACACACACACACACACACACACACACACACACACCTCGGGTAGATGAGTGGCAGCAGCTTGGGGGAGTTTAGGCTGTAAATGTTAACTAGATGTTTTGGCTCACACGCTTCTGTCTGTGTTTCCTATTTTGATAAACTTGCTGGTCACAATAGTATATATGCCATGTTGTTTCCTAGTATGTACCATTGAGCTGTATGGTACATAATTATGTCATCACAAGGGGCCCAACTTCATGATGGCTCCAAGCCCCATAAGGAGATTTGTATAATTTTAAGTTCTAGTCAGATGACATCCTTGGTTTCTATAGTTTATTATTTCATCAGTGCTTAAGTTTAACACTTATCACTGTTTATTTGCGGGTGTGTGTTCACTGATTTGAACTCCTTTCCACTCCACTCCAAGAGTGTCAAAGGAAGGCAATTCTTAAAGCATCCATTAATCCTGTATGGGTGTACACACTGAACAAAGGGAGCTTTTCACGAGCAGCCCAGTGCCTTGCTTCCCACAGCTCCCTTTCCTCAGTGGAGGCCAGCAATGGGCAACCTCCCCACGTCCTTCAGCCAGCTTTCTTCAAGGACTGGAGAAAGCCTGATGCCCTCAGGTGTTGAAAAGACCCTTGCGTCTTCCTCACACAGCAGAGCCTTCTACTGGCACCCTTTGCCTGGGGGATTCTTTTTCAAAATAATCTCTCTAAGCAAAGGCTGTGACTACAAGTCACGGTTCTTCCTCTAAAGCGCTAAAGCTCCTAATATGTCTCAAGGGTAGGGGGAGGTAGGGGATGGGCATGGGTAGTGGTAACATTGGCTCAGAAAGGCTGTTTGCCTCTGTCTGTTCACTGAGAGCAACCCGGTGGCCTCAGGCATGTAGAAGACATGAGAATCAGGTTGTATTCGAACGCACGCCCAGCTGAACCCTGTTCAGTAACTTCTCAGTTTGTTTGGCCCAGTGCATCATTTTTCCTGCTGAAAGATATGATGACGTAGGACTCGGGAAGACACTTTCCCTCTGTGCCCAGAGCAGATTACTAACCCAGAGCTTTAGATTTAACAGGCAGGGCCCAGGGGACTGCTTCATCCCTTGCCTACTTTTGAGAGCACCTTGCATTTTAGTAGCCAGCAGAAGGGTGGCCTTCTGTTGGCTACAACTGCAAGGACACTTTCTGTCCGTTATCATCATGGTTGACCCAGTGAGGGCAAATGAAGGACTTACCACTTGGAGTAAGTGCACACATGACTGATTAATCCATTGCCCTGCTTTTGTGGGGTATGTTGGGTAGTTTGAGAGTGAATAATTGCCACCTGACTTTAGGGGCACCCCTGATACCAAAGTGCTTGCCTTGTGGTACTCCATAAGTCTCCAAAAACGTTATTCTCAGTGAACACTGCTATACCCTCCTTTAGAGGGCATGCCTGGATTTAGGCAAAGGCTCTGAGAAACCAACCTAAAGTCATCTTTGCATGTAATTACACATGGGTTCACCTCTTACTTTTCTCACTGCTGTGATCAAAGAGCAGAAAGCAACTTAGGAGGAAGAGTTTATTTGGACTCGTGGTGAGGGGATAGTCTGTGATGACCCACCTTGGTTTGTCAACATGACACACTCTGGAAAAGAGAATCTCAGTTGAGGAATTACCTTCATCAGTTTGACCCGTGAGCATGTCTGTATGGTATTAGAGGTTGTTGACTGATGTAGAAGGGAGCAGTCTAGTGTGGGCAGTGCCATTCTTGGGCATATTGGCTTTGGCTGGAGGAGAAAAGTACTGACTGCGAGCAAGCCAATAAGCAGCCTCATTCTCCTGGTTTCTACTTCAATTCCTGCCTTGAGTTCCTGCCTTGACTCCCCTTGGTTATAGACCATAAGCAATAAGTTAAAGTTAATTTTTCTTCCCTAGTTGCTTTTGGTCATGGTGTTTATCATACAAACAGAAGGCAAACTAGAACACAGGCCATCATGGTAGAAAGTCATAGTGGCAGGAGAGTGAGGTGGCTGGACACATTATATCCTACAGTCAGGAAGCAGCGTGATGATTGCTGGTCCTCAGTTAGCTTTCTCCATTTTTCCGTTGTATCTAGTCTGGGACTCTAGCCCAGGGCATGGCGTTACATATTCATCAGGGGCTTTTGCTCCTCAGTTAAACCTCTTTTGAATTTCCTTCACATACATATCCAGAGATGGCATTTCCTAGGGGATCCCAAATCCAGTCAAGATTAGCCATTATAGTAGGTTTATGCCATTTCGAGAATAGCTGCTCGCTCTCTCTCTCTCTCTCTCTCTCTCTCTCTCTCTCTCTCTCTAGAGGTGGACAGATAGACATGAATAAAGTCACCTATTTTTCTGGAGCCCACTACTTAGAATGACTACAACAAATGTTTAGAGTCAGAATGTTGATGGATTCTTTGTAAACTGCTTGATGATAACATCACTCTTCAATTGTTCAATGAATTCTGGCTCAAAATTTACACACACTCAAACAGTGCCTTGCATTAACACCACTCATTCATCCACTAATGTATTTGCTGATTCATTCAAAATACCTAATGAGTGCCATATGTGACCAGGCAAGAAAGAAAAGCAGAGTCCTAGACCTCAAGGAGCTACAGCTAGTCAAAGAGACAGGTAGAGGAATAATTACAGTCCCACTAGTAAATGCTATAATGGAGGCAGGCTTATTTATAAACCATGAAAGATCAAGTCCAGCGAGGGAATTAAGGGTTTGCCTGAGCCGTGCTCCTAAATATCAGTAGGCCTAGTCATGTCATATATTTCATGGCTTGGATTGACATGTCGAAATCTGGAAACAACTATGCTGATTTAGCAAGCAGTGTAGAGTTTGTAAACAAAGTCCAGGACTCTCTGTGATTTTTTTTCAAATTTCTGAGAGGTAGTCTTTTGTGGTGGAAACATCTACCTGAAGCAGATGAAGGCTGGCTGTTTGGACTTCTCAACGATCTTGGCCCTTTCTTTTGAGCCCAGGAAACAATAACAAACATGATATTTAGTACAGAACAGCTTCGTCTTCAGCAGAAATAAAATGACGAATGAAATATCTTTCATGCTCATGTAACTTGACCAGCCTTAATACCCCAGTAAGTTCACTGTGGAGACTGGGAAGAGAAACACATGGCCAACAACCCTGGGTATCAGATATACAGATTCTGATTGAAACATGTTCTCAGGACAGGTATGGGATGGAGGACGGGAATTTATGGGAAGTCAGAGGGCTTTTGTCAGAGCCTGCTCTGTGAGCAATAAGACTGGAGTTTAATCCTGGATGGAGATGCACTGTGGGCAGTTTGTGTGAATGTGCTTTGTAAACTGGGGCGTGTCTTGCCAATGTGTAGGGAGGATTATTACCCTGACTTTCAACCACCACCTTAGTCTCTAGAAAAGTCAACACCCCTCCTGAGAGGAACTTAAGCCATGAAAAAAATGTCCCTTTTATTTTGTGATATCTTTTCCCTAATTTGGCAAGGAATCTTTTTAAACAGTGCTGGTGAATTGTGTCATTCACTTTGGGAATTTTGTGCACAGTAAAAATAGAGTGCTACATTATGTTTTCCTGCTTAATGGATGTGAATGCACCGTGCAATTTTTATTTACTCTGAAGTTGAAATCATGACTTGGACTCATGAAATTGATTTCTTGGTAAAATTACAAATCACAGCACTTTAAAAAGCACTCTCTAATTTCTAACATAATCCACAAGTCTTACATCATCCAAGGAGACTCACCTTTTTGTTGGCAGTAGATCAGTCATGTGTTTTGCAGCCTTCATAATTATGAACAAACTAAACAGGGGAATTATTGCAGTGTTCCAAAATGACTTTTCAGATGAGGGAGGCTTAGACTATTTTACTGGGAAGTTAAGTGTGCAAATGCATGTGCTCATCAAATAATAAAATCTGAGATAGTGTTGGCTAATCTTGACTGTCATCTTGGCACACCTGTGAAGAGGGAACCTTGCCTCTCTCAGACTGACCAGTAGGTGTGTCCGTGGGGTGTTTTCTTGATTGCTAAATGATACAGGAGGGCCCAGCCCTCAGTGTGACACCACGCCACCTTGATTGTCTAAGAAAGAGAGCCAAGCATTATCCAGGAAAAGTAAGCTAGTAAGCAACATTCCTAATTGGCCTCTGCTTGATTTCCTGTCCTGACTTCCCTAAGTGATGGACTCAAGGTGAACTAAACCCTTTCCTACCTCCCAAATCGCGTTTGATCATGGTATTTATCACAGCAACAGAAAGCAAACTGGAATATTTATGTAGAATATAAAGGTGGAAGCTACCATCCAGCTGGAATCTTCCATTTCACAGATGAGAAAGAGAGGCCCACGCGACCTCCATTATTTGCCTGACCTGTTAGTGTCCATCCAAACCAGAACACCAAGATGCTGACTTTTTACTTTGATGGTTTTCCTAACATCTTAACATCCAGAAATTCTAGTGCTTCAGAAACAATGAGCCTAAAATTAAAGGACCACATGTTCTTGGTCTTGAAATTGTATCTTAGTACTAAAACTTTTCCTTTTACCTATTACTTATTTACACATCTCCATTTTGAATTACTGTGAGGCATAAAGAACAATTCCTGGGCTCCCAAGTCCAAATACAAAAACAAGACAGTACCCCTGAGCTCTTCATTTGAGCATGACCTTGAAAAGTAACTCTGAAAGTTAGGAAGTGAGAGCAGAAAGCTAGATGGCTGCATTACTATTTTTTTTAAAAGACAGTTAAATGTAAATAACTACATTTATTGACTATGTTTGAAACCTCTCCCAAACCTATCCTTCTTGAAGGTGTTGAGTGTCTAAAGGTGCAGAACTGATCAACCATGAAACGGTGACCTAATGTCAACTTGCTAAGAATTAGTATAATAATATCCATGCCCTAAGGGTAAAGCACTCAGCCCCCAGTGTGGGCTCTTTCATCCTTGCTCACACTACAATCATATTTCTTTGTTAGTATTTCCTCTTTGCATTGTGGGGCTGCTGACATTGATAGATAGCAGGGGAGAAACTGAATTCAAAAAAAAAAAAAAAGGAGGAAACATGTTCTGTACTGTTGGCTCAAAAAATAACGTGTGTGAAAAGCTCTCTGGGAGCCCGCTCCTCACCTTCTGTCTTGAGCCGCAGCTGCTGACAGCAGGCACCGCTGAGCTATAATTTGGCCACATTTGGCTCATGTAAATTGTGATAAACAGGGAGCCCATAATATTTATTTTAGAGATTCATTCAGTGGAGTAAGCATTCTTGACTTGTGTATACATGCTGTGACTGGAAGGCTGCAGATGTATGCCACACAATTAACATGGCTGTATGATTTCTGCTCCACACAGGTGTGGGGCGTTGAAACCCTTTGAAGAAGTATGTGGCTAATAGCCTATATATAATTGCGAAGAAGTCTTCAATGGAAGCCCCTCGTGAGATAAATGGACAGTCTGTAAGTAAACACAATGTCAGTCTTAAGCAAAGAGTTATGGCTTTTAAAATTGTAATGCCTATTTTTGTTGTAACCTGAGTGTCTGGAAATTTCTCAGTCTCTGTACCAATTTTTAATGATTTTGAACCTTATGAATTGAGTAGTGCACTATTTCATCAGCCTAACCTAATTTATGTCTCTTCTTAGAGGTATCAGCTATCAAAAGTAAAGTCAGAGAGGAAAAAGCCAACCTTTAGTATTATGTAATTACACCAATATGTACAGCATAATTTTAATGCTTATTACATTTTCCTTAGCCTCAGGGAAAGCATATTGTCTCACAAAACTTGAAATTAATTCCTGTTTTAGATTGCTTCCTATGTATTTTCTTTATCATGTATCAGTGTGTGTTGAAAATGTATGTTTGATATGGAAGTTTCACAGTCTGATGTGCTCTCACACAGATTTCAAATAAAGGAATCCTTCAGCTACACTTTGTTTATCTTGTGAGCAGAAGAGAAAGGGTTCAGAAATTTTGCTCAAGTCCATCTCAAGAGAAAAGTTTAGTGAGGCTTGCAAATGACTGTTTATTATTTGAAGTCATGGTATCTAACTTCTGAGGTGTTTCAGTGGGTGAAAGAGTTGCTTCCTTAGAAAATTTCTCTAGCAGTATTTGGGGTAGGACACACAACATTGTATTTTAGGTGCCTTGCTCAGATCAAAGGCTTTCAGACATATGGTTTCATGGCCCAGCTCTGTTCACAATGGAATTATCACAAACCCAGAGTGTGATCTTTAGTAATGCTGTTGTGGTTCCTGTAAGTGTGTGTTTTACAAGCCCTTTTGGTGTTATGTAATAAGTACCAACTGCTAATGGATAAGGATTTTAATAAGCAGTGGTCAAGTGCTAGCATGGCAGTTTTAGCTGTACCGTATGCAATTACAGAGTGGAATATATGGATCCTCTAAGTCATCCTCTGAGATAATTCAGACAAAGCACTTCAAGATCACTTTGTATGGTCTAGCTTTTACCCTAAGCAGGAAACAGGCATCTGTAACCTATTTAGCTATTTATTTTATTTAAACTCCTACTATGAGTCAGTGATGTTTGATTTTATTATATTAAAGCACTTGCATAATTCATATAATATCAGTGAAAAATAAGATCACCAATGACTTAATACTGTCATCCTTGTTATAGAGGCAAGTTAATATGCTGGGGAATTTGACAAGTTTAACTACTTTTGTAGAGATGTGTTGGCTTAGTAACTGTGTATTATATTTTGTCAATCCTAGTTTAAGAATGAAGAAATTAAGATTCAAAATTGAAATAAATAATATGTAAAAAATGATTCATAGATCTGCTTTGGCCTTCAACAAAAATTCCATGTTGCTTAAATTTTGAAGAACTATATATTTGTGTATATTCATAGTACTGTGCTATATAAGGACATTTCATGCAAGTACACATTATATAATAAGTGTATTGGCCCTTGAATCCCTTATCTCTTTTTCTCCCTCTCCCTCCTATTCATCTCTTTCAGATCAAAGTAACATGTTTAGTGGGCAAGATAATTACACGTCACTTTGGTTTTGTCTTGTTTTGTCTTTTGATTACATCAACGGGAAGCAGTTTTGCTCTGGAGTAGCAGTTGACTAACACAGAAGTACAAGAGCAGGCAGGGCCACTTCTCAAAGACAAATGCCATGTGGTAGTGATTGGAGAAGCCTTTCCTGGCAATCTGGCTTCTGTGTGCTCAATCAGGGATGGCCTTCTTTCCCCCAGAAGCTGCTGTGTAGAGGCTTGGGGTGGACTCTGTCAGGCTCCCTTCCATTGGCTCTCACGTCCCGCTTTCCCCTAAAACCCAGCTTCAGGCTGGAAAAGGACCTAGACTAGACTGAAAGCATTGCCGTGACTGAGGATGGAGGAGTGGAAGGCGCCTTGAACTGATGACAAGTGCCTTCACACTTGCAAGCAGGGATGACATTTCCCTTGCTCTTTTCTTAAGGTCTGTCTTAGAGCAAGTCAACTGGATTTGAGGCCAACAAAAAAATATTTTGGACCTTTGTACTTCTGTCCCATGTGCTGAAAGAGACAAATCGTCATAGCCCAATCCTAACATATGAACATGGCCATGTAACCCTCATCCTGTCACCAAGCAGAGCTCCCCTCTCCCTGACAATCCTCTCACTTCCTGTTTTGCTCAGCACACCCTGGTGCCCATCTTCTGACCCCGCAGACAGCGTGGCTCGTGACTGCTTTCCCTTCAATTAGTTCTGCCTGTGGTTCCAGAGCCTCATGTACACTTACACCAAGTCCCTTGCTTCTGCTTTTGTCTCCCAGTGGACGTGCAAGGTCCCTCACTATGGTGGCAGTTAGGCAGTAGATGGTTCTTTTTACCCATAGCTAGTGAACACTGCGTGTACCTTTTTTGAAAAATATTAGATAATATTTATAAAGTGTTTCTTTGAGAACTTTGACTGTGGCATCAATAAAACGAAGAGAATGAAAGACATACAGGCTGATAAATCCTTTTTGTATTATTGTTACACAGCTTTCTTCCAGTCTATAGCCCTTTGCTCACAGAATTATACTTACTAGTGGGCTCGTTGGAATCGTGCCTACTATATCTAGAATTATTCAATTCTTGTTCCCTAAGAACAGAAGTCAGGCCTTTGGTTTTTCTCATTAGATTTTTTTAAAAACATATTTTATATGCAGTGGTGTTTTGTCTGCACGTATGTCTGTATGAGGGTGTCAGATCCCCTGGAACTGGAGTTACAGACAGTTGTGAGCTTCTATGTGGGTGCTGGGAATTGAACCTGTGTCCTCTGTAAGAGCAGCCAGTGCTCTTAACCACTGAGCCTCTCTCCAGCCCTTGTTAGGTATTTTTTAAAAGAAGTTTTTTGAGTGGGTTTATACACAAAGCTCGGTATCAAAACACGTGTGATGTTTCACCCACGCAATGACCAGGCGAGGATTTGGAAGCTCCTGTGACTCCGTTCTTGGGTTCTTTGCTCTGTGAGTAGAGAACTGTGATGAGATGGGAAAGAGCTGGTAGCTGTCTCCCAGTTATTCCAGAGATTCAGGCTGGGCATAGAGTGGACAGAAGTGACATCCCTGCTCTTTTAGCCCCTGACAGCTGGTAAGCATAGGCGGTCTCTCTGTGAGAGAGACTGAGACATGTGTCCTTGTCACTTTCAGTGGGTATGATGATTGTGTTTGTGAAGCTTCTAAACCACTGTGCCCAGCAACTTACCAGTGGCTACACCACCTAAGAAAATCTCTCCTCCCCCGCAATCACCATAACGGCCTGTACAACCTTGGGTTCTGACAGGGCCTCATGAGCCCCTCCCACTTCCATGGCAGGATGTTGACAGGCACAGTCTTGTGAAGGCAAGTACAGGTGTTAGGAGTTCTTGAGTATAGGGGCCATGTCAGAAGACATGTGGAAGACAGTTCAACACTTCACCCACTCCTCCAGCCTGGGGGTAGATTTCTCAGCATCAGACTTAACAGCTATGTGGATAGAAATGGTAATATTTCTTTTCTTACTTAAAAAATCACAATTTTGCAGTTCAAGTGGAATCAGAATTCAAAAGTTCTTTGAAAACTAAAAAGTGCAATATAACTTGAATGTGCTTTTTACTAGAAACAGCCTCTAGAAAGGGAGGACGTGATGACTAGTGGTTAAGATCGATGACTGCTCTTTAGAGGAACCAGGTTTGATTCCCAGCATTTACATGGGAGCTCACAACCATCTGTGACTCCACTACCAGGGGGCCCAATGCCTGTCCTCTTCTGGCCTCTGTGTGTACCAGGCAAGCACACACATACATGTAGGTATAATACTCACATACATTAAGTAAAATAAAATTAAAAAATTTTAAATCTCTAGAAAAATGTAGACTGGTATAAAACATTATCTGATCACCCTCTACTGTACAAAACAAAACAAAATGACCCAAAACTTAAAAACACAACTTTTATACCCATGCCTGGTGGTACAGACATCACTACATACATGTGCTTGGTTATACGGTTGGAGGCTAGCAGGGAGGACTAGGCCTGAGGCTCTTCATTATAAAAGTCAGATAACTACTTACTTCAATCTAGGAAATTTTAGATAATGTTCTGCTAGATCTCTTGGGAATAAGGGCATTTTAGAGTTCAATTGTAATTCCTGAAACTTAAATTTGGCTCCTTTAAGTTAAGGAAAATTTGTTTTGCTAATGACAAGTCTTGGCTATTGAGTTTTGCAAGAAAAAAAGTCATTAAATAAAACATGTACATGCTGTATTCTTATACTTGGGGATTCTAGAAATAAAAGGTGACTCTTAAACACACTGGAAAAATTTGATGAATATCTTATTAATAGAAACACAGTGGCCTGTAATGGCACTCATTGGAAGTTATCATATAAATACCATCCACATTGTAAATCAAACCAGGGAATGGAGAGATGGCTCCATCTGATGACACAGGTCTTTATTTTAAGAGCCTAGGCTAGTGTGAGCACATTATGAGAGCCCAGACTGGTAGACAGTCATTGTTGGATTAGCTGGACCACAAGCCTGTGAACCACTTTAATAAATCCCATATATATATATATATATATATATATATATATATGAATATACATTCATTCTATTAGTTTTATTCCTCTAGAGAACTCTGACTATTACAGGAGCTTAGCTCTTGATGTACCATCATCCACATCCTGAGTGTCTTGATGGAAGATTAATAATGAACACATGTAATTGTTTTCTAGCACTTAAGGGCTTTTCTATCACCATTAGCTGCAGGTTTAGCACACTAGATTTCTTCTCTCCCTTTGTCTGAGAGTGTAGGGGTGTGTGTTTTTAGTACCAGATTTTCAGGTCTGGAACTGAGGTAGTTTTACCCAGTTACACTGGATACACCACACTAAACAAATGCCAACTTGAACATAGGAAGGTGGGGCATGGCAAAGACAGCCCAGATTACTAACTGTGGATCAGGACTGGAAATTTTGCCCAGTAGGCAAGCACAAAGAACTAGGTTCATTCCCCTATATTGGGATGAGGATCAGGTAAGAGATGATTTACCTATGGAGCATTTTAACAAATAACATCAGGAAATTTACTTCTGAGCTTCCATTTGTTTTTAGAAAGAAATCCTAAGATATATATTGCTGGGTCTATGCACTGAGGAAATAAGGTCATATATGCCAGAGTGCTCTGTAAGTGATGTAGGCAACACCTAGTATTAAACCCTGAGGCAACTTTTGGCAAGAGCAGGATTATTTAAAGTCAGACAGACCTGCTCAATTTTCATTCTGCTCTTAGGCAGGTTTCTTAACATCCCTAAGCCATAGTTCCTTCTCATTTGCGAAATGGAGAATAATGACTGTGTGAACAGAAACATCATAACCTATGAGGGGCGTGCAGAGAGTAGGTTTAGATTCTACAGCTAGACTCTGAGCATATACTTGAGTTGGGACGCCCACTCTACCCCAAACAAGTGGACATATCTCCTTTGGGCCAATTTCCACGTCTGCCAACGAACTGATGATGTTCACAGGGGTACTGTGAAGTCTAAAGTGGGTTCTATGTGTGCTGCTAAGAATGACATGGAATACATGCTGTCTCAGTGTTTTCTTTATTGCTAATACTATCCCAAATGTTCAGTAAGTACTTAATATTATTTCTTATTAAATTAAAATGTACTTGACTAGGGGAGGATTAAGTTACCATCTCTCAGCTAAGGTACAGTAGGTACTTATTCACAGGATTAGGATGAAGTTGTCATCTGGGAGGTCAGGTTATGCTAGAAGGAATGGGGGGGTTGTCATGTGAGTAGGTCAGTACGGTTAGGCACATTAAGAAAGTATGTCATCAGAGCTTGGAAGAGACGGGCCAGCAAAGTTCAAACTGGGCACCAGGTTGTAAGAGCAGATGGATGATTTTAGGTAAAAGCTAAAACCTAGACAGGAAAATTACTCCAGGGGCAGGACAGTGACATGTTTATATTTCCAAGGCCAAGCCCAATGACAAGTCGTCCATGAGCACTCAGTAAACGTTTGTTTATCTGAGCTGGCCAACATCTTGTGTTCTGGTGTAGCTCACTTGGTCTACACACACTAAATAAATGGAGTGTGACAAAGATGGAAATTGCTTGTGACTGGTGTTGGAAAGAAAGGAAAGAGAGAGATCTAACCACTGAGACGAGCTGTCCTTTGGCTGCCTCTGGTCAGCACACTTCCACAGCAATGATGCATGGGAGGCTCTTTCTCTGAGTAAACACACAGATCCTGAGACTTGATTTTTTTTTAATAGTAAGATCTGGGGTGATTAGTTTGAATTCTTAAATTAAAACTACCCAGCCAGACACGGTGATGCACACCTGTAATCTCAGCTTTCATGTGTTGAGGCAGAAGGATTACAGCCTTGAAGTCAGAATGAACTGCATAGTGAGTACCCCAAAACAAAATGCAAAACTAAAAGAATAAAAGCAAAAGTTGGTGCACAGCTTTGCTACCGTGAGAGATGGTGGTGCTTCCCAGTCTTGTGTGGTCTATCCGTCACCACTACTGAACCCTGACGCTGTGGCATGAAAGGCACATGGTTCCACAGAACAGAGTCTGGAGACAGCGTGCCTGTATGCAGACACACTGAGGATCTCTAGGTTGTCCTCTTCCAGGCCGTCACTGGGGAATGGCTCTACAGTTGCTCAACTTCTCCTTCCAAGATTTCTCACTGTCTTCGTCTCAGGCTAGCCTGTTGTGTCTGCGGTGACTTCTCTTCCTTTGCTGGGCTGCACTGTCCTCATTTTTAACATGGAGAATTTGGGAGACAGTCTATTCTGATTTGAACTCTGTGTCAGTCTTTGGGTGTTCACATTGAACTGGGTACTAGAAATTCATAAATGGTTTATATCATCAATGAATCTGTGTGTCGTCAAGGAGTATACAGAATCAGGCCCACATTTGGATCGGTATGAGCTTAAGTGCTTCTTCACAGTTCCAGGAGAGCATCTGAACCCCACTGAGGTGAATTTCTGTGTTCTAAATTCTGCTTTGCTTTTCTTTCCTTCACTCCCCTCTCCTGCCCTTCTCTGAATCCTTCTTCATCTTGCAGTCAATGAATATTGTTGTTCACAGAGCTTCCACATTTGCATCAGCACTGACGTGATGATGAGGAAGCTTTAGTTCCTCAGCTTAGTTTGTCTGGAGCCTTTCTGTGACATCCTCTCCAGGGTTCCTATGATTAACATTAAAGGATGTTTAAATATGTAGAATATTGTCAAGAAAAAACTGTCCATCCTGTGAGCCATAACCCGTTACACTCAGGAGCCATGTTCACAAGTTCCTGGATATTCCTCTCTTTAAGACAGGGAGCTTGTTGACAGAACTCCTTGGGAAGGTCCTTTTGGATCTGTCCCCTTGAGTGTTGTCTGGACCCAGTGACACATTTCTTTTTTTCCTTTTTTTTTTTTGGTTTCCTTCTCTACCCAAGCTTGCATGCCCTAGAACTTGCTTTGTAGATCAGACTGGCCTCAAACTCAAAGATTCTCCAGCCTCTGCTTTCCTAGTGCTGAGATTAAAGGTGTGACCCACAAAACCTGGCTCTATGCTTTTCTTTAGTTCCTTTTCACAAGTTGGAAGCTTAGCTGGGTGGAACGTTGCCCTGAGGTCATTACTCCCTATATTTAATTTCTTTTTAAAAAAAAAAATTTAATTTTGTAATTTAATTTAATTTTACGTATCAACCACGGATTCCCCTGCCCCCCCCCCCCCCCCGTATCTTCCCCCCAGCCCACCTGCCATTCCTGTCTCCTCCAGGGCAAAGACTCCCCTGGGGATTCAGCTCAGCCTGGTAGATTCAGTCCAGGCAGGTCCAGTCCCCTCCTCCCAGGCTGAGCAAAGTGTCCCTGCAAAAGCCCCAGGTTCCAAACAGCCAGCTCATGCACTGAGCACAGGTCCCAGGCAGTGACACTTTTCTAAGCAGGAAAAAGGGAGAAGTGATGGCATGTCACTGTGGATACTAGGTCATGAAAGCCACTGTGGCTTGGATTATCCTCGGTGGCCGGGGCAACATGATCAGGACCTGCAGCCTTCAGCGGCAACCATGTGAGTGAGCCAAACTGAGAATAGATCTTGGAATGACTGTAGCTCTCATAAAACTGTATATGATAATAAAAATGTATTTTTAAATGTTCATTTGTCTACCCATCTATCTACATTTACACACACACACACACACACACACACACACACACACACACACACACACATTTGTAGTGCTAGAAATGAACCTAGAGCTTTGTGCAAGCTCAATGCAGACTGCATTGCTGAGCTGAATTCCTTATCCCAGTGTCTGGTAATGTGCTAAATTCTGGGATAATTTGCTACACAATGATAGACAACTAATGGATCGAACTCACCAACCTATCTTTCAATTAAAATCAGTAAAATATTCTGGTTTTTGAGAGAAGTATTTTATTTTTAATTATGTGTGTGGCTATGTGCACCCAGTGCCCTTGGAGGCCAGAGATGTCAGATCCCCTAGAACTGCAGTTATAAACAGTTGTGAGCTACCAATCTGGGTGCCAGGAATTGAACTCAGGTCCTACGTGAGAGCAGTGTAAGTTCTTGACTGCTGAACCGCCTCTCCGCTCAAAATACTCAGGAATTTTGAACGAAAGAAGCAAAGCTTGATAACAATGACGTAAAGAAGTTTAAATAATTATATACATGCAATTACATAGGTAGAATTAGTAGTTATCATAACTTTGTACTTACAGTATCTATTTCTTTATTATCTCTTTCCATTTATTTTTCTCTTTTTTGTCAACTGAATACAGTCAGAAGTCAATTTATTTATATTTTCTTCCCTTCCCGCAAAGAACCCTTTTTTCCAAACAGTAAGTGCTTTGAACTGCTAATTAGCATAGATTTTTTTTTTTCTATTCTGGGTTGTCAGTCCTAATTTGAAAGTCTGTTTGCCTTAGATCTTGATCTCTTTAAGGACAGACAGCAGGCTGGGAGGACCCTTCCCAGCCCCAGCTGCCTCTGGTGCTGAGGTACTCTGTTTTGCTCTGTCATAGATGGGCAAATGTTTTGGTTGAATGAATGAATGAGTAAATACAATTGCCTGGAGTGGAGGTTTTGTAAACAGAGGGAAACCTTCACAGGCTCTGGCTTGGCAGCTTTCATCCTTCCCGGCTCCAGGGAGCCAGGCATCCCTGGAAACAGACCAGAATCCAGCCCAGAGCTGCTGGGTGCTGCTGCCTTTCATGATAGTGGAAGCAATCTCGACCTGATGACAAACACCATTGCTAGGAAAGAAGCCCCATGAACTGGGATTCCAACATTTCTGCCAAGTTGATCAGAGGAAGAAAGGAATTTTGAATATATGATTGTATAAGAGAAATTAATAGTAGAGAATAATTCAACCTATACAGATTAGTGAAACTAAGTGGTTAAAATCAGTTAATAATCATATACCAAATACCTTAATCACATTTCCCCCACAAATGAACCATATTTATTGAAGAAGCTTTTCCATGGTGGCCTTAAGTTAAACTAGGTTACTGTAATGCAAAAGAATTTTTGTATTTAGGCTTTTTTGTTGTTGTTGTTTTGTTTTGTTTTATTGACAGGGTCTTAAGGCTGACTTCCATCTCAGTATGCAGCCAAGGCCTTGAACTCCTGATCTTCCTTTCTCAGCCTCCCTGCCCTCCACACTCCAGTGCTGGAATTACATGCATGTTCTGCCATCTTAGCCTCAGAGGGATTCTTGGTATTTTCTTAAGAGTTCTTTCAGTTTCAAACAAGATACATCAAACACTAGAATATTTTTTTAAAAAGAATATTGTTTGGGTTCTAGAGGGATGGCTCAGAGGTTAAGAGCACTGGCTGCTCTTCCAGAGGTCCTGAGTTCAATTCCCAGCAACCACATGGTGGCTCACAACCATCTGTAATTAGATCTGGCGCCCTCTTCTGGCCTGCAGGCGTACATGCAGAAGAACACTGTGTACAAAGTAAGTAAATACATCTTTAAAAAAATGTTTTAAATAAAAAACATATTGGTTGATGCAACTTTGTACATGTACTCCCATCTCATATTAAAGCAATAACTGAACTAGGGTTCTTATTCGGTATGAATAAGAAAATACCCATGAGAGCAGTCGAGGGAGCCTGCTGGGGTGGCGAGCAGCTGGAGGTATGCGCTGCAAGTCCAAATACCCTCACACAGCAGCTTAGCTGTGTGCCAATCTCTGGTCTTCCCTGAGCCAGTGTCTTTACCACCAAGATAGGGATACCATGTACTCTTCTATAGAGGATTGGTTCTGGAAGGGAGGGGTCTCACCAATACTAAAACCTTCGGATTTAGTTCAAAAATATTGAGTATTTTACTAATTTTATCGGGAAAACATTGTAATAGTAGTCTACTGCTGTGTAACAAATGATTCCAAAATTTTGCCCTTTAGCAGACTTTGGGTCAAGGAGTGTAGCTCACTTATATGGCCTGGACTTAGTCTGGTCTTCTACAAAATGGCAAGCATTTGCAAATCCATATGTACGTATGCACATCCTTCTGTGTGCTGTGAGTCATCTCCAGGAGCCTGGTGTAGCCATGCTTGCAGTCCCAAGCTGCTTGGAGGCTGAGGTGAGATGAGCCACTTGAGCCCATGAGCTCAAGAGCAGCCTAGTCGATATATCAAGGCCTTGTTTCAAATATTAATCTTTATACAAAGACAATAAAAATTCTATGTAAACAGCGTGTTATTTGGAGAGCAATGGCAAGGGAAATAGTACACACATGTTCAGTACAGATGCAATTATTTCCTAAATTTTCTGTTCAACATTGGTTGAATCCATGGGTACAGCATCCTTAGATACAGAAAGATAACTGTAGCTTACTCACAAGTATCAGGAGAAGCTCATGGGGGCCTTTACTAAGCACTGTAGCAAACTGACACACATATGACACAGAAATGCACGCCTCTTCTCCCAGGCAGTCCAGCTAAAATGAAACCCCCAGAGTCCTTTGGCTCTCTTCAAAGTTTTCTTTTCGTAAAAGAAAATAGAGAAGTATTATTGTTGTGATTGTTATTACTACTTGGTGACTCATTACTAGGCTTTCTTACAGGATCCTGGGTAAGAAATGTATTTTTTAATTGCTGACAAATAACATTTTTTTTCACTTCGAAATATGGAATTCAAACCGTCAGTCAGGATGCCATCTTAACACAAAACGGTTGCCAACAAAAGTGTCAAATGATCATTTGATCTATTTGTGGCATTAAATGAAGGTGATGATTCTGCCAGATTATCAGCAGCGGGAGTAAGAGACGTCACTGGTCTCATGTACACAGTGTGTGCTGAAATTCTGAGAGGAATGCATTACTGTGGGCCCTTTGTGAGTTGTAAGTAGTTTGGGGATAAAAGTGCATTAATGATTTTGAAAGCTGCATTAAATTTTATTCATTTCTGCTATAGTGGTTGTTCAGGTGAATGGGCCTTGTCTATACTTCCTGTAACAGTTGTTTAAATTTTGATATTACTTTGGAAGGCCAGGTCTGAAATTCTTATAATGTTCTCAATTAATTTAAAAGAAGATCATAAATACTAAAGACATATATATAAAACTTTATATATATATATATATATATATATATATAAAGTTTGCAAATCTATCATTTATTCTACCATTAGGTATTAGCTGTTGGAGACATTGTTCCAAGAAGGCTTTTAAGTGTATGCCTGAAGTAAATGGAATTGATAGTTGAGTTCTCCATACATTATATATCTTTAAGACATTGAACCAATTGGTAGTCCTTAAATATTATGCCTTAAAGAGACAGATCTGATGTTCTTGGAGGCACTGGTCTCCTGTCCTAGTTTGGGCCTATTATGACAAAGAATATATAATAAGTGTGACACACTGAGGCGGGGGGGGGGGGTGGGGGGGTGGGGGGCTGCCCTGAGGACTTCACATATGCTGTATATACTGTACTCGCTCATTACTATCTGGTGATAATCTTCTGGGGACTCCTGGGTAGAGGATAAGGTGAGAGGGGATTGCCTCTAAAATCTTTCCCAAGGCTGAGATTTCATTGCCTCAGGATTTATTACATCCTATTTGATGAAAGAGAGGGAGGGAGACTGTAAGGATCAAGGTGGCTTTTCCGTAGCCAAGGAGTAAAAATGCATAACACTCTCTGCCTTCCCTGTGGGTTTCATGTAGATATTTCAAGAAAACTCCCTATGTTTTTCCAGAAAGGTTCACATAACGCACATACAAATTAGAAATACTTTGAATATTTCTTGCATTCTTTCAAACCCTCAGTCAGCACTCAAATAGAGTAAAAATTCTTAATTCTTTTTAAGGTCTAAAAACTACTTACTGATTTGTAATTAAGGTGGGTAAACTTTGCTGGTTATAAATTAACTTGGGGGTGAGCTTGTTGCTTATCTTGCCTCTTTTCCTTTGTTTTCTTGTTTAGGTGTGTTCAGGTGGATAGCTGTGGATCTAAAGAGTCTTAGAATGGGAACTCCTCAGTCATTACTTGGTCAACAAATAATAAGAGTTAAAAAAAAACTTTGGAAAATATGTGCAACTTTGGGAGAAAGTAAAACATGGTCTTGCTTGTGAATTATTTAGAAACTATTCATCTTTAGTTCACAAAGCAATTCCTCTACTTTATTTTAATTGGGGAGGGGATAAATATATATAGATTTTTGTGGTTTAAAAAATGTTCTAAGAAGCCTTCCATATTGCTTCCTTTAAGGATTTTTATAAGTAATGAGATTCTAGGTGGTGTCTCCAGACTCTAGACACTTTCCCATGCATTCTACTGAGAAATTTCTGTAGAACAAACTAGGTTGCATCTTGCTTTGAATATATTTTGTTTAACTTAATTCTTTACATATTCATGGAACATTGCCATTCACGTTCCAACTTTAAAAAACCTGCCTATCAGCACTGTTAGAAATTGGACACATTTTTGTTTTGTTTTTGGAGACAGGGTCTCACTGTGTAACCCTGGCTGGCCTGGAACTAGCTATGTAGACCAGGCTCACACTTACAGAAATCTACCTGCCTCTGTCTCCCAGTGCTGGAATCAAAGGCATGTGCTACAACATCTGGACAAATTAGACATAATCTCAATTTTGGTTTCATGTGATAGTAATGTAATTGCTATGAAGGCTAAATCTGAGATATATTGAAAGAATTATATGTAGTTAGCCAATTTTATGGTTTTTCTTGTTTATGGGTGCTATTACCAACTAATTGTAATATTACACATGTTCACTTTTATTATTCACTTGAACCCATAATTAGCTATATCGCATTCTCTTTAGTTCAATTCTAAGTAATACTGGCTTAGAGTTTTAAAAAATATGGATTTTTATAATATACTTTTGGTATTTTGAGAATTTCATATATGCATACAATGTATTTTGATCATAGTCATCCTCAATAAGTATTTCTTAAATGCCTAAAAATTGGATTTTTTTTTACTTTATGTATATGCACATATGCATGCATGAGTTTATGCACATCAGATGCGTGCAGGTTAGGTACCCGTGGAGGACAGAGGACTTTGGATCCCCTGGAACTGGAGTTACAGGCGTTTGTCAGCTGCCTGATGTGCGTGCTGGGAACGAAACATAGGTCCTTTGCAAGAGCAGCATGGCCCTCTTAACCTTCAAGCCATCTTGAAGCCATCCAGCCTGAGGATAAAGATTTTTTTCCTTTTAAAGAATGATTATGCAAATGTAACACGGGAGGAATGGTTATTATCTTCCTGACCAGGAACAGCCTGTGATAACTATTATTTTAAAAACTTGTTCAAACAGTTACAAGTTGAAATTCATGGACCACTAGGACCCAGAATATTATTTACAGCTAAGGACAGAAGTGGGAACCACCGGTGCTTATGTAGGTTTCAGAATGCGCGCCCCTTAAATGTTCCCTCACTTACTGCTTCGTGGGCTGGCTTGTTCTCCAGGCATCTATTATGGAACCTAGACAAACATGCACAGCTTCGGTCTGTATTGCTGATCTTCCTTACCTCAGCTGTGTTAAGCCCTTTGAAAGAATTAGGCCTTTGGCCCAGAGCTAGCTCTTCTCACCCAGGCTGAACTCCGGCCCCAGGCGGTGGAGGTGGGAGCGGAAGTAGTGCTTCTCTTTCTCAGAGGTGTGGTTCTTCTGTTTACCCTGGAAAGAAAAGACACAAGTATGTCCTAAAGTGGATTAGGCACGGCAAGACAAGATGATAAATTCCCACTATAAACTCTCGGGCAGCTGTGAGCAGGCAGCATGTGTGAACTTTCTTACCTTCTTAAAAGTCTTGATAGAGTTGTAGCTAAGCCCTTAACAGTCAAAAAACAAACTGCCGATGAAGTTTATTTTCTTTTTTGCTGAGTTTTCTGGACCATTGTTCCGCTTGAGGGGCCCTGTTTGTTAGTTTTGGCTGCAAGTTCCTCTTCCTTTAGCATCTCTCTCCTCAGGCACCCTTAGAGCACAGGGCTGAGGGGGCCCCTCACAGAGCAGGCCTGGCCCCACGAAAGCCCGAACAACCGCCTGACTTCCTGCCCGGGGTGGAGGAGGGGTGCCAAAGAGTGGGTTTGCATCTGTAACGTTATTTATATAGCTGATTTTGGGGGGAAACTGGGATATTTTCGTTTGTTCTCATACAAGGGTCCTGGGGAAGTCTCACTTTAAATCTGCTGTGACTTGTATACTGATCTGATTGGCTGCTTTTCATGCCCCCCTTTTTTTCAAAAAATTTAAAATATTTAATTCAGCATTAGTCGTGCTTGCAAGCTACACAGCAGAATAAAATCACATTACAAACATTGTAGTATTAGATTTTATCACCATTTATTTCTTCTAGCCTGTCCAGGGATTTCTTCGTGCTCAATAGAACTAATTTGCAGGCAGACACTGAGGTCTTCTACAAGACCAGCAGGCTCCAGAAACTAAGTTATCCAAATAACTGATCCCTCCTAGGCCAACCAGAGAAGGACACCAAAATGCCCTAAGAAGGCCGAATGCCCCTTTTGAAGTCTGCGATGTTTTGACTGACTTGAAGCAGGCGGCTGGAATGAAAGCATAATTTTCAGTGGCCCAGGGGATTTTTCTTTCCCTCCCTACCTCCCTCCCTTCTTCCCTCCCTCTCTCTTCCTCTGTCCCTCTCTTTCCATTTTCAAATATTAGGTAAAACAAAGAGAAATTGCTTGCTCTAATTTAGAAAGACTTAGTAATCAGGAAGCCAAACAGACTAAGAAAATTCCCCATTCAGAGCAAGCAGAAGGTTATTTACTAGTCAGGGACTGCTGGGAAGTCACAACCATGACCCTCAGGAAAAGAAAACCCTGGAGTGGATGCGCTTAGTCAGCGTATCTGTGCTGTCAGTACCTGTATCAGAATTTATTTTCTATTATTTATGAAAGAAAACATTAATTACTTTGATTCGGTACCATCTACAAAACAGTGCTGTATTTTAGTTTTAATTTTATTCAACAAATAGGAGGTTATCATTTAAAATAGCTTATTATATATTTACTGAAAAGATTTTGAGACTGTTACGTATTTAAAGTAAATTGAGCCATAAGATGACACACAAGGACTAATTAGTTACCAAGAGTAACTAATGTTTTTAGACTACCAACTCAGAAGAGGTCAAAGGCATTTTAAAGAGATTCCTTTCTTACAGTACAGATCAATATGCATTGTCACAGGAAAAGGAAGATAATGTTTAAACCAGTGGTTCTCAACCTGTGGGTCAAGACCCCTTTGATGGGGGTTAAATGACCTTTTCACAGGAGTTGCCTAAGACCATCAGAAAATGCAGATACTTACGTTACAATTCATAACAGTGGGAAAAGTACAGTTATGGAGTAGTAATGAAAATAATTTTATGGTTGGGGGTCACCACAACATGAGGAGCTATATTAAAGGGTCACAGCATTAGGAAGGTTGAGAACCTCTATTTTAAATAAAAGGGTAGCAGGAGCTGGAGACCAAAGAACCATGTACTGAGGTACAAGTAGGAAATGCCTTATTGCCTGGGACGCTCTATATCACCTGTAGAGCAAATGTGCACATCTACAGGACTTAGGGGAAAAAAGGAATTAAATAATCCTATAATATTGTAATTTAAAGTTCTGAGTTCAAGTCGATGACAACTTGGGTTTTGAACTCTGGCTTTTTTTTTTTCTGACCATTTTAGAGAACTACAATGTAATTGGTGCATAGATGAGCCCACAAGAATGCCGATCCTGTGGCTGGCAAGTGTCCATCTCATAATTAAGTGTGTAATGAGTTAACTTCAATGAAAAAGAAACTATAATCTTTCTTGTCTAAGATTTTGTTCTCGATTTTTGATTGCATTGATCAGTACTCTGAGGCCTGGTGAAGGTCTAACGCTTGGTGTGAACAGGTCTTGTGACACACTGGACGTAGGAGTAAGTCCGACCCTCCTTCTTCCTTTCAGTCTCAACATGTGCCCATTCCCTCTCCCGCTCCCTCCTGCTATGATGTAATATGTCTTGTAATGACTTGGCCCTCACCATAATAACAAAGAAATAAGTGAAAATAATAAAAAAAAAAACAATATCAGTTCTTTGCCTAAAATCACAGTACAGTGAATGCATATTGTTTTTTAAACAGCACCTTATGTTTACACAACTTAAGAAAGGACACTGAGTAGAAGGTGTCTGATCTTTTCTTTGAAAATATTCAAAATTTACTCTAAGCAACCAACCACTATGTGGTTACTTGGTAACAGGAAGTTTAGTGAGAGAGGATGCCTTTCCCAAATCTTCAAAAGATTTCTGAGTAGATGGAAAATTCATCTTAATATAGTTCACGTAGAAGACAGGACCACACATTCATTGTTGGGTCCTTTGAATTTGAAGCTACCTAGGTGACTTTTGTAGACAGATAAAAGCCTGCTGTAGATTTCTCAGGTGGCCTGAAACATAGATTTGATAATCATCAGGAAATGGATGATGCAGAAATCAATACACCAGGTGGCCTAGGAGTCATGTTGAGAATGAAAGGGAAGCTATGGGGCCAGGCAGAAGAGAAGAGTCCAAGGATTTAAAAACATTTTCAAAATGAATGAACCAGAGATGGTGTAATCCCTCCAGACAGAGGACAATCTACTTGGTGTCAGCTTCCTCTGAGGGAGTGTGATGATTAATCTTCATGAAGAGTCTGGGACTGCCTGTGAGAGGTTATCTCCATGATGTCATTGAAGTAGGAAGACCCACCCTCTCTGGGGTGCATGCAGCATTATATGGATGGGAAACCCATACTGCATAAAAAGGGGAAAGTGAGTAGAACACAGACATATATCTGCTGTTGTCTGCTTCTTGATAATGGGTGTGATGTAACCAGCTGCATCCAGTTGTCCCTGCTGCCTTGATTTCCCTGCTGTGATGACTGGACCTTTGAACTACGAGCCAGAATAAACCCTTTCTTCCTTAAGTAGCTTTGTCAGGGTATTTTATCATGGCAACATGAAAAGAAGCTAAGACAAGGAATAAATCAATCAATGAATGTAGCTGGAAGTTTTCCTGTGTCCCACCCAGTCCTGCAGCTGCTCAGACCCAAGTAAACACACAGAGGCTTATATCAAACACAAATTGCATGGCCATGGCCTACGGCTCAATTTTCTTGCTAACTAGCTCTTATAACAACTCATTTTTATTAATCTGTAAGTTGCCAGGTGGCTGTGGCTTACTGGTATTTTCACAACTTACTTCTCCTGGCAGCGGCTGGTGTCTCCTCCATCTCTGCCTTTCTTCTTCCTGTCTCTCTCCTCGATTTCATGCCTGCCTCTAAGTTGCCTTGCCATAGGCTAAACAGCTCTATTTATCAACCAATCAGAGCAACATTTATTCACAGTATACAGAAAGACATCCCACAGCACTTCCCCTTTTCTTTTTAATCAAAAAGGAAGGTTTTAACTTTAACATAGTAAAATTACATATAATAGAACAGTTATCAAGCAAGAATTACAGTTACAATATCTAATCTATTTGTATTTTGTAAAATTAAAGAAAATATTCTATCATCTATCCTATATTTGTGAGTCTAAAGCTTCATATCTAATTTATCTTTTATCATAACCAAGGAAAATTATAACTATTCAGTCTTCAACTACATCAAAGACCTCAGAAGGATATAATATTACCTAAGTTAAACAGGAAATGCATTGTAAGCAACTTCCAAAATTCTGGAAATGACAGAGACAAATGAAAGGTACAAAAGATGGGATACCATTGATCCTAGCAGTCCATGTCGGATAGTGATGGGGAAATCCAACTGCTTGTCCTGACAAATCGCAAGGAACTAAGACATTTGACACACAAGCCTGAGATTCAGCAAGGCTTTCTACAAATTCCATGGAGTAGGAGTCAGACTCAGAGGGCATGAATGGCTGAATAAAGAAGAAAAAACCAATCATATGCAGAAGGAGGCACAGGAAAGTCTTAGCTTCATCCCAGGCCCTCTTCTCGCTAATGCTGATCTTTCTAAGCAGTCCTTCTCTTCAGAGGGCCCAGCAGTAGGAAATGGGAGAAGCACTAGAGGTTATTTTTGGCCACACTCCACATACTTATATCTACACAGCAGCAAGTAAGCATTATGTACTGTTGTTTAGATCTGGAATGGCCCCCACCGGCTCATCTTGTGAATATTCTGTCCTTTATCTCTCGGGGCTGTTTTATAGACTGTAGAGCCTTTAAGAGGAAAGGCCTGGCTAGCAGAGTAGGCAACTAGGGACAGGCATTTGAAAGTTATATTTTCCAACAGAACCAGTTATGGTCTCTGTTTCCTGATTCACTACGATGTGAGCACAAGCTTCCACCACACATTCCTTCTCCTAAGGCTGGAGCCACTTTGCCATGCCTCCTCTGCCAGGATTGACTGAACTCTCTGAAAGCATGAGTCAGGTAGTTGTTCACAGCGACATAAAAGTGACAAACAGGATGTGTTACAAAGTGAGGGCCTTTTGCCTTAACTCTTTAGTGCTAAGCCAAACCTTTCTCCTTGGCTTCCCATCTTCTCCTGCCGGTAGCCACTTCCTATTTTGAAGTGAAAGATCAGTCCACATGTGAGGTCTATCCTGATAATTACAATTACTTTGTCTTTGTAGAGCTTAAGAATTAGGGACCTAAGACCAACTATTACATACTTCTTGTCTAATAAACTTTGAGTTCTTAAAGGATTACCTTTTTCTATTTAAACCACCAGCTCTCACCTTGTCTGGGTTTTAGTAATGACTCAATTAACAATGAATTAGCATAATACTTTAGAAAAAACTTAATATTGGAGAAGGTACCAAAAATCTGTCTTAGTGACTAGAATTATGGACATCATTATACCTATCTACATGTAACCAGCTATTTGATGTTTATATAAAGAAGGATAATTATTATAGTTAATGGAAATTATGCTTATACATTTGTTAATCTCTTTTTATTCAAAGAAGGAATATTTTATTGGGTTCGTTATTACTTGTGGGCAGAGAAAATGAATACAAATTTCAAAGAAAGTCTGAATTGTAAAATGACTTACTGGGGGTATTTAAGTAGACAATGGTAGTTTTAATAGAGGCTGTAATGTTAAATGGACTGTAGTTTAGAGGTTTTTATTGGTTTCCAGCTCTTATTTCCTTTACAATGGTTGTTCCCATGTAGAATTACATCAAAACCTTCAGAGTAAGTAGAATGCAAATGAGTGTAAAAATGAAAAGCTTGGGTTAGGAACCTTTTACCGAAGTTTTCTGTTTCCCATGACTTCCTTCAGACTTAGCACTTTTGGCCAGGGTGGTACCCTGGTGTGAAGTCTATCAGGACTGGAAATCGGCTCCCATGTAATTAGAGGCTCAATCTTGTGATGCTCAGGCTTAGCCTGTCCTCTACAGAGTTTAAGAGCTCTACTGTGGCCCTGGAGGATTCCAAGCCCTGGCTGGCTGCGAACTTTCACACAACTGGGACTGAACACCTTCCTGCCACTAAGAGGATAATAGGGCAGAATTTCTCTTAGAATTGAGAAGTTAAGCGGCAGAGGATTGAAGAGGACAGAGCATCCGTTGAGATCACGTGACTTTGCTGCCCATTTTGTGCATCATCACTGACTAGCTATCTGACCTCTCCTGAAGAATGAGCTAAAATGGAGTTGCAAGAAATGCATGATACAGTGGGCAACAGAGGTCAGCTTCTCAACTAACACTAGTGTCTTTTTCCTTCAAGGTGACTTCTTCATTATTTGTGTACATGCTAAAAACATGTACCTTGATGTCCTCTCCTGCTTGCTTTGACCACTAGACAAGGTTGGGTGCTGGTTACTATGAGCAGAGACTTTGTTCTCTTTCAGGTCTCAGTATACTTCTCTTTCTATTGGTCTTTGCTACTTGTTCTTGTATTTCAGTTTTGCTTAAGAGCCTGTGCTATTTCTATAAATATAAGACACTGAAAATAAACTTAAAGAGATACAACAAACTATTTAAAAAGAAAACCCTATAAACCCCCACAAAGATAAGCAAAAGTAAAACCCACCTCTAATCCTATTACTAGAAAATAACCATAGATATATTAGGTATGTCTCTTTCCAGATATTTCTAGATGTATATTTATATATGAAAAATAAATATATAATAATTGAATTGTGTCTATGTTTTAATTAAAATAATTCCTGTTATTTTATTTTAAAAGACAAAAACATGGTTCCCAAAGAATTACTAAACTCTAGGTGAGTGCTATTACAAAAAGTAGCATTCTGGAAAGGAAAAAAAAAAATCTCAAGAAAGAAAAAAGTTTGCAAAGGGCACTTTTTAAACAATGCATGTCCATTTTAGACAGAAAGTTGGGCTTTCTGATGGAAAAGCTGAGGAAACCAGCCCATTTCCAACTTCATCTTCTCCACATGGCATTTTTTTTTTCTTTCTACAATCTTTTGGCACAAAAAGGTTTTGTAACATTCTGTTATGAGAATTAGAGCTTGTTTGATCTTAGGTTCTAAATATTCTTTACTATTTTATTGAAATTGGTTTTTTTTTAATCACCATTCTTCTGTTGGCTTTGAAGTTCTAAATAAATTTTCAAGAAGACTGCATCCCTTGATTTTGTCCAAGTTAAAGGATACCTGTTCGTTGGTGTCCTGCCCAAAAGGAAACTTTGGAGGGGGCTACGTTCCCAGATCTCACTCTTCTCCCTATCACATTTCGGGGTCCACACTGATGTCCTCTGCTGGTGGTACTCACTAGTGAGGTAAAAGAGAGCAAAAGAATCTTTCCACCGTGCATGCAATTGCACGTTTTTGTTTTGTTTTGGTTTGTTTTAATATTCTTGAGGGTTAGTAACAACATGTGTATTCAAACTGAGTTTTCCTTATTCCGATTTTTCTTTGTGGGGAATAGTTTTTTAAGAGACATACTTCCTAGGAAATTTTATCAATATTCTGTGAATCAGTGGGCACTTTTGATTGGAAAGTTCAAGCATCAATATCAAGAGAGACTTTGGTTTTGTTTTATTTTAAATTTCCTGTTTCATCCAAGCAGTGAGTCCTTCTAGATATGAATAGTGCAAAATTTTTAAATCTGCAGTTCCTCTATTGTCTATAAAATCTGTTTTCATTTTCTTCTGCATTATTTCCTCCAGATTATCAGTGGTGTTCCTAATTGTTTAGGTTCTAATTATTTTAATGGTTGTTGCTTCACTGTAGTTATTATTTTGTAACATTTCTAGTTTTCCCTTTTGTTTATCTCTGAAATTCTATATGTTCATTTTTGTTGATTTGTGTTATCTTGTTTCAGTTTTTTTAAAATAAAGAGATCATCCATACATAACTTCTTTTATGAAAAAATTAAACTGTTTTCTAACCTTTCCCCTTCTTCCTGATGCCTTCTGTGATGTTTGTAGCTCTGGGCTACTGGGCATGTTTCTGAAACTCAGCTTTGAACTCCCATGATCTTAGAAGATATTATCGCTCATTCATGAAACCGCTCTGAAGGAGTCCTAAGGAAGCCAGTGATTACTGCTGATAAATTGGGCTTGGCATTGTACAAAATGCAATCTCTCACACTGATTCAGAATGCTCAGAGTTCATGAGGGCCTCCCCAGATGGGAGTGCTGTCATGAATGTCATTTGATCATGGTAGCAAAACAGGAATAGCCAGGAAACGTGACCTGCTTTTCACTACTGGGGACTGATTTTCAGACTGTGTGTGTTCTGGTCACAGTCAGCAGGCCGGTAAGTCTGGGATGTGCAGAGCCGCCAGGGCCGGGCAGAGCCAGGTGGCTCTTTGCTTAGTGATGCTCCCTCGCCAGTCTCTCAGCCTCCTACCCCACATTTCCCGCCTCTGCTTTGCTCCTGTCTGGTTAGGAAAGGCTGCTCAAGCTGTTTTCCCTGTATCCCGTTCAGTCCCAAGGGCTGGTCTATCCAATGACAACAGACAACAGTGGTGGCATGTTGTCAGGAAAGAGTAGGGCCCGGGGTTCACAGAGGTGATGGTGTCATGGTAGGCAGCCATTCTCGCCATTCTCTCCACAGGGACCTTTGATTCTAGACTCATCCCTCTGTGCTGTCTACCATGTATGTAGTCACCTTCACTCTGTCCAAAAGGCCTTGCTTGGCTCAGCTACCCTTAGACCATCTTCTTGGAGTTGATTAATATCCACTGAGACAACAGGAACAAACCCTTCCATCTTACTTCTCTCCTTTGAGAAGGTGTTTGGTCTCAGCCCCAGAGGTTTGCTAGCTGCCTGCGCATTCCTATCACAGCTCTGTCACACTGACATATAGCAGTTGATTTTGCAGCTTACCTCTTCTGAGCTTTTAGGCTTTCTGGGTCTGGCTTTCTGTTACATACATCTGGAGGCAAGGCTGGAATGCAGTATGTTTTTACGAGATAGTTACTAATGAAGATGTAGCTGGACATCCATGTGTTTGGTTTGCAGTGGAGTGTGCTAGGGCACTTAACCCTACAACATCAGCTTCATCTGTACTAATTAAGATAAAATCTGTAGGGCAATGTGAAGAAACTGATGGAGGCTTGTAACAATGGGTGTGATATAAAGGTAAGTTTACCTGGGTTCGGTGTAGTTAGAATGGGAAGGACCAGAAATGAGAAGTGTTAACCACGAATGAATGGCAGGTCTTGAAGAGTGACGGTGGGCGGGATCAGGCATACACTAAGAGTACCACCCACTCCAACCTCGAAATCTGCTCTTGCAGTGAATGTGCATCCTTATCCACGTGTGCAACTATAACATATTTGTAGACATTCCCTTGTTGAAGCACACAAAAATAATTTTCTGTTATACTTTACTTACATTGGATGGGAAATTGTTAGAACTTTGTATTTAAGGTACTAAAGTCAAAACGCATTGTAATTCATTCAGAAATGAATGTGTCTACCCTGACACCAAAGAATAAATAATCTTTTTTAATTAAGAAGATTCCAATGGTCTTTTAGAGAGGTAATTAAGATATTTTAGAAATTTTTCTTGCTTCCTACTTAAGCATATTTTCTAAAGCCAAGGAGCCATCAACTCATTTTTGTACAAAGGTAGTTTCTAAAATAATTTCTTTCATGGGTTATAAAAAGTTGACCTTATATGAAGGAATAATTGTCTCAAACATAGGTGAGCTTTTAAACAAAGTATTTCTGAGGATGCTTGATTGAGGTTACTTCCATGTAAGTGACATACTTCTACACTTTTAAGAAACAGAAGGCAACTGTTAAAAGAGATGTGACATGTAACATATACTATGTAAAATGTATTTTGCCAGCATTACTTAGTAGGGTAGAAGAAGGATAACAAAGTCCACTTCTCTGTATGGTTCTACTCTTGGTTTTGGCTGCTAAGATAAAACACTGCAAACTTACATTATAAACATATAGACCATGGGAATTCTTATCTCTCATTCCTTGAGGCTAGGACGTCTAAGGCCAAGGTGCCAGCAGATTTCATGCCTATGAGGACTCCTTTTCACAATCATGAATGGTGAGCTCCTGCTCTGTCTTCACACGATGGAAGAGATGGTAGAGCTACCTTGAGCCCTTTGTAAAAGGTCACTAAATCCCATTCCTGAGGCTTCACTCTTGTTACTCAATCATCTCCTTCAAAGACTCATCCCAATACTATTATACTGATGATTAGGTTTTATTATACATTTGGGGGATTGTAAACCTTCTGGCTACAGTACCCTTAAACAGTGCCCTTTGAAAAGATTCATTGTTCTCATGAGTTCCATCTATTTACAAAGGCCGCTGAAGGCCTGAGGGACAGCGTTGATGGGAAGATCATTTCTGAATAGTGGAGAGCAATGGAATCAGAGGAGATGATGCAGAAGCTGAAGTACAAAAGTAGGAGGTCAATGGGATTCTTCTGTTGAGAAGTCTCCATTTTTTAATTGGATTGTTTGGTATTCTGATGTCTAGGTTTTTTTTTTTTTGAGTTCTTTATATATTTTGGAGATCAGCCCTTTGTCAGATGTGGAGTTTGTGAAGATCTTTTCCCATTCTATAGGCTGTCATTTTGTCTTATTGACAGTGTCCTTAGCCTTACAGAATCTTCAGTTTCAGGAGGTCCCATTTATTTATTGTTGCTCTCGATGTCTGTGCTACTGGTGTTATATTCAGGAAGTAGTCTCCTGTGCCAATGCATTCAAGGCTAGTTCCCACTTTCTTTTCTATCAGGTTCAGTGTAACTGGATTTATATTGGCGTCTTTGATCCACTTGGACTTGAGTTTTGTGCATGGTGACAGATATGAATCTATTTGTAGCCTTCTACATGTTGATATCCAGTTATGCCAGCACCATTTGTTGAAGATGCTTTCTTTTTTCCATTGTATAATTTTGGCTTCTTTATCAAAAATCAGGTGTTCATAGTTGTGTGGATTTATATCAGGATCAATTCCACTTGTTTTTATGCCAATACCAAGCTGTTTTGATTACTATAGCTCTATTGTAGAGCTTGAAATCACGGCTGGTGATACTTCTGGGGTTCCTTAATGGGATTATATTGCTAGCAATCCATGGAGCCTGCTTAATGATCAAAAGAATTTATTTGGAGGTTAACTCACAAGATAGAATAAAGGAATTTGTCTGTCGCAGAATCCTGGAAAGGTGAGGCACGGTCCAATGTGGTTCTCTGGTGAGCTCTGCCCTGGTCCATTTTGGTATCTAAAACCACAAGGTAGCAAAGAGACAGAATATGTGTATCCCAGGTCTTAAGTGTCCCCAGTGGCCATGCCCCAGGGGCATGTACCTCAAGGTCATAGGCAAGTGTACCAGTTACTTGTTATCTCATTAGGGGCCGTGCTTCAGGGCATGGCTCGAACAGCCACCCACTACAGTTCCTTTATTGTACAGGATTCTTTTAGCTATTCTGGGTTTTTTGTTTTTCCATATGAAGTTGAGTATTGTTCTTTCAAGGTCTGTAAAGAATTGTGTTGGGATTTTGATGGGGATTGCACTGAATCTGTAGATTGCTTTTGGTAAGATTGACATTTTTACTATGTTGATCCTACTTATCCGTGAACATGGGAGATCTTTCCATTTTCTGATATCTCTTCAATTTCTTTCTTCAAAGACTTAAAGTTCTTGTCATACAGATCTTTCACGGGTTTGGTTAGAGTTACCCCAAGATACTTTATACTATTTGTGGCTATTGTAAAGGGTGATGTTTCTCTAATTTCTTTCTCAGCCCATTTTTTCATTTGTATACATGAGGGCTACTGATTTTTTTTTTTTTTTAGTTAATCATGTATCGTGCCACATTACTGAAGGAGTTTATCAGCAGCAGGAGTTCCCTGGTAGAATTTTTGGGGTCACTATGCATACAATCATATCATCTGTAAATAGTGAAAGTTTGACTTTTTCCTTTCCAATTTGTATCCCCTTGATCTGCTTTTGTTGTCTTACTGTGTTAGCTAGAACTCAAAGTGCTATATTTAATAGATATGGAGAGAGTGGACAGCTTTGTCTTATTCCTGATGCTAGTGGAATTTTTTGTTTCTTTCCATTTAATTTGATGTTGACTGTTGGCTTGCTGTGCTGAGATCCTCAGCCAAGCACTAGGCTGAGCTCTGAGAGTCCTCCTGAAGAAAGAGAAGAGGGATTGTATGAGCGGGGAGGCGGGGGGTCAAGGTCATGATGGAGGAACCCCCAGAGACAGCTGACCTGAGCTCGTGAGAGCACATGGACTCTGGACAGACAGCTAGGGATCCTGCATGGGACTGACCTAAGCCCTCTGCATGTGTGTGACAGTTGTGTAGCTTGGTCTGTTTATAAGGCTCCTAGCAGTGAGGTCAAGACCTGTCCCTGGCACTTAGCTAGCTTTTGGGAACCTATTCCCCATGCTGGATTACCTACCCCAGCCTTCATACAGGGGGAGGAGCTCAACTTGATGTGCCATGCTATGTTCAAGCCCATGGGAGGCCTGCCCCTTTCTGAATGGAGATGGAAGAGGAGCGGGTGGATGACGAGGGGATGGATGGGAGTCAGGGGAGGGAAAAGGAAAGGAGGGGAAACTGAGGTCAGTATGTAAAATAAGGGAAAAATGTTAACAAAACAAAACAAACAACAGAAAACAAAGTAGAAGTAGGAAGGCATCAAAAGCAGATCATCCACCTGTGTGCAGTTGCAGGAACTACTGAGTAGGCCTCTTGGGCCAAAAGCTATATTCTAGAGCATCCCTGGAGCTCATGAATCCTGCTGTCTGTGCTAGGCAGAGTGGAGACTCATGATCATGCCTCTACGCTCCGCCATCTTACTTTAACTTAAAAAAAAGGGGGTATATTCACATGTCAATGTTTTGTGTAAAGTGGTTACTTTCAGTTGGATTTAGATTTAGAATCTTCTTTATCTTCTGACTTAGTTAGGGTTTCTATTGCTGTGAAGAGACACCATAACCATGGCAACTCTTATAAAGGAAAACACTTAATTGAGGTGGGGGTTTACAGTCCGGAGGTTTAGTCCATTATCTTCATGGTGGGACATGATGGCATGCATGAAGACAGGGCACAGGAGAAGGAGCTGCTCTATGCTGATGTGCAGGCAACAGGCAGTAGCTTGAGCAGAGAAGAAGTCAAAGCCCACCCCCACAGTGACACACTTCCTCCAACAAGGCCACACCTACTCTAACAAAGCCACACCTCTCAATAGTGCCACTCCCTTTGGGGGCCACTTTCTTTCAAACCACATCTTCTCCCTAGACCACATGACAAATATGTATCCATTCTTTTTTCTTCACAAAAGACAACACACTAAGCATATGTGTCTGTGTTTGCTTCTTGGGTTTTCTATATATCAGTACTTGTTCAGTACCAGTAGTCAGAACACGTTCTTTAACAGTTGCACAGCATTATGATGGGCATGTGGATATTTTCCAGTGTTCTGTAAAGAAGTCCTTCAGGAATACTAACCTCATAAGTCAGCAGACTTGCATATGTACAGCTGTATGTGTGTGACAAATGACCAGAAACAGAATTGTTGGCTTGCCTTGGTAGGGTGTAACTATGTATACTTCACCAGCAATATGTCAGGGTAACCACATAAGATGTAGCTTAGAACATTTTCTCTTTTTGTCTGAGATGGGAAAGGTTGAAGTTTGGTGTGGTGGAATGTGCCTTTATCCTGGGAGGAAAGGAAGTATGCTGAGCAGTTAAGAGAACCCAGCAGCCAAAGGGAGATTCTGACCCCATCACTCACCAGCTCTGAGACCTCCGGCCAATGATTTCATTTTTCATGCCTCTGTGCCCTTGTGTACTTCAGACAACAGCAACTACCTCTGCTTCAAGAATTGTATGTAATGATATATGTATGTAATGTAATGTATGTATAAATGTGTACAGAGGCTCACCTGGATCCCAGGATATAGTACATCCCCTTACGCTGACTGTTGTTAGTGAGTTTGTATGTTTTATTCCTTTTCTTCCAACTTCTGTCTTTTTTTTTCTGCCTCATTTAATCATTTGTTGGCTTTTCTCTTATGGGTTTTTATTAACCTTAATATGTTCATATTAGCCTTGTTATATAATCTGCTAGTATTTGGGCACAGTCTGTTGCCTGCCTTTTATTGTTGACCATGTCTTATGACATGCATTTCTGACCACTTATGTAGCTGGATTTATCCATTTTTCTTATATTATTTTAGGACTTTCAATCACAGAGAAGCACTAGAAGGTTATAAAGTGATTCTCCACAGTGGTTTTCTTTGGCATTTTCATAGGCTTATCTTTTATATGTGATTTCTTGATCCATTTGGAACTTAGACATGTGGTTGGAGACACTAGCTTAGCTTGCCCTTGTGAAATAATCTTTGCAGAACATCTCATTTCATTTTTAGAGCAGCAGCTGATCCTTTGCACACTCAGAGTGCATCTCCTGTAATATAGTTGCATTGCAAAGTGGCAGCAACAGGTGTGGTTCTGCACAGAGTTTAGATGGACACAGTGTGTTAGCTGCCTGTTAGTGAAGGGTCAGGATATACATCCTGTTTCACAGCTAGAAAACAATACTGTACATACCAAGGTAAACAGAGCAAAGAATAAACCACAGTCACCCTATGTAGCTTGAGTCCCAAATGAGATGGAACCCTGAGCCCATCCTAAAGGCTGGCCTCCTTCACAAACCTCCATGTGTTCTCTGGGGCTTCTTTGTGCACATCCCACCACGGAAGTGGGCTTTCTGTGCTCTATGCAGTAGTGGTTGAAGGTTCTTCTCCTCCACTCTCTGTATTTTGGTCCATAAGAGAGGAGGGGAGGCGGGAAGAGGTGGTAAATCTGACTGTGCGAGGGAGCCCTGCTTTCTGGTTTCTGACGTGTTTGAGGGATGGATATTTCAAGACTTATTCCACCAGGTTTTCCAACACCCACAAATAGCTGTTAGATCAAAAAAGGAAGGAATGTGGATGATGGCTAGCACTGCTGTGGTGGACGCCCTCCTACATTCCATGGTCTTGGGGGTACTGGGAGCGACCACGCTTTTCCCGTGTGGGTGGTCATTCTTGAGCGTCACCCATTCTCGTCTCCGTGAGCTAAGCAACGAAAGATGAAGACATTTAATAGATGTGTTTTTGTTGGTGTTGCTTCTACCTAGACATGGATTACTAATTAGGCCACTGGCACCATGAGGAAATGTGTCGCAGAACTGTCTAGCCAGCCCTTCTGTTTACTCAACCGGTTGCTTGCCCCTTGAGTGTCAACCAGAATCACCTGGAGCAGATGGCTGAGCCCCAGACGGGGGCCTCTGATGTACTGCCAAGTTGAGAACCATTGCGTTCATGTCTCCTATTTTATTAAAGGCAGTGCTGTACTGAAGGACAACACTCGGGATTTCTTAAAAGGGGACCCCCCACCCCCACCCCGGGCCACAGGTGTCAAAATAACAGTCTCATTAATATTTAACAAAGCAGGCTTCTGGAGCTGCCTGTATTAGTGAGTACTCCAGGTGATGTGGACATACATTAACACACGAGCTGACCGCAAATCTGAAATATGCAAACCAAGGTAAACACAACAAGCTTTGTCATAGTTTGTATTTTGCTCTTTTAAAAAGTGTATTTATTTTTATTGGAATAGCTTCATAGTATTTGGTGATGAGATTGATAAAGACAGTTTCATGCATAAGTGTACCATATACTTTGACCATATTTGTGGCGCTTTGAATGAAAATGCCCCAAATAAGCTCATATATTTGAATGCCTAGTCCCTAGTTGGTGGTCTGTTCAGGTAATGATTAGGAGGCATGGCCTTGTTAGAGTAGGTGTGGCACTGTTGGAATAGGTGTGATCCTATTGGAGGAGGTGTGGCCCTGTTGGCAAAGGCATGGCCTTGTTGGCCTTTGTCACTAGGGGTGGGCTTTGAGATTTCAAAAGCTCACACAGGTCCGGTGTTTCTCTTTCTCTGCATGATGCCTACAGATGGATCAGATACAAAACTCCCAGCTACTGCTTGAGCACCTTGCCAGCCTTAGTACAGCCATGCTCCCCGCCTTGATGCTAATGGACTAACCTCTGAAACTGTAAGCAAGACCCAATTAAATGCTTCCTTTATAAGAACTGCTGTAGTCATGGTGTCTCCTTTCAGCAATAGAACAGTGACTAAGACAATGTTCAGCCCCCACCTTCCCATTATATTTCTACATGTTCTTTAGAAAATCAGCTTTTTTTTTTTTTTTTTGGTTTTTCGAGACAGGGTTTCTCTGTGTAGTTTTGCGCCTTTCCTGGAGCTCACTTGGTAGCCCAGGCTGGCCTCGAACTCACAGAGATCCGCCTGGCTCTGCCTCCCGAGTGCTGGGATTAAAGGCGTGCGCCACCAACGCCCGGCAGAAAATCAGCTTTGCTGGAGATTTAAAACAAAAAAAAATGTATCTACCGTTTTCAATGGCAAAAAATATACAGCAAGCAGATGAGGAGAGATGTTTGGATAGGTGGTTTATAAAATTGTTATCCATATGGGACTTGCGGGGGAGCCTAACTAGTATA
>CABHPQ010149123.1:0-50574 GCA_902168405.1 Peromyscus aztecus | reverse complement strand
GTACAAGAAACACACATCATTCTCAAAGACAGATAGTACCTCAGAGTAAAAGACTGGGAAAAGACTTTCCAATCAAATGGACTTAAGAAGAATGCTGGTGCAGCTATCCTAATATCTAACTAAATAGACTTCAAATTAAAATCAGTCAAAAGAGATCAGGAAGGACGTTACATATTCATCACAGGAAAAATCCACCAAAATGAAGTCTCAATTCTGAACATTTATGCCCAAAATACAAGGGCACCAACATATGTAAAAGAAACATTACTAAAGTTTAAATCACATATCAAACCCCACACATTAATAGTGGGAGACTTCAACACCCCACTCTCACCATTGGACAGATCTGCCAGATCCACACTTAACTGAGAAATAAGTGACCTAACAGATATTATGACTAAAATGGACTTAATAGATATCTATAGAACATACCACCCTAACAAAAAAAGAATATATCTTCTTCTCAGCACCCCATGGAATAGTCTCCAAAATCAACCACATACTCAGTCACAAAGCAAATCTCACCAGATACAAAAAAAATAGAATAACCTCCTCTATTTTATCAGACCACCATGGCTTAAAGATAGATTTCAACAACAAAAATTACAGAAAGCCTACAATCACATGGAAACTGGATAATGCTCAAATAAATCACCAATGGGTCAAAGAAAAATAAATTAAAGACTTCCTAGAATTCAATGATAATGAATGTACTACAGACCCAAACTTATGGGACACTATGAAAGCAGTGCTGATATGAAAATTCATAGCACCAAATGCCCACATAAAAAAGTTGGAGAAATCTCACACTAGTGACTTAACAGCACACTTAAAATCTCTAGAACAAAAAGAAGCAAACTCATTCAAAAGGAATAGATGCCAGGAAATAGTCAAATTGAGAGCTAAAATCAATAAAATAGAAACAAATAGAACAATACAAAGAATCAATGAAACAAAGAGTTGGTTCTTTGAGAAAATAAACAAGATAGAAAGCCCTTAGCCAAACCAATGAAAAGGCAGAGAGAGAGATCATCCAAATTAATAAAATCAGAAATAAAAAGGGATACATTACAACAGATAATGAGGGAATACAGAGAATCTGCAGGTCATACTTCAAAAACCTGTACTCCATAAAATTGGAAAATCTAAAAGAAATACACAATTTTCTGGATAGGTACCACATACCAAAATTAAATCAAGACCAGATACACAATTTAAATAGACCTATAACCTCCAAGGAAATAGAAATAGTCATTAAAAGTCTTCCAGCCAAAAAAAAAAAAAGCCCAAGACCAGATAGTTTCAGTGCAGAATTCTACCAGAATTTCAAAAAAGAGCTAATACAATGCTATTCAAATTGTTCCACACAATAGAAACAGAAGGAAATTCACCAAACTCTTTAAATGAGGCTACAGTTACCCTGATACCCAAACCACACACAAAGATCCAACAAAGAAAGATAGTTACAGACCAATCTCCCTCATGAACATTAATGCAAAAATACTCCATAAAATACTAGCAAACTGAATCCAAGAACACATCATAGAAATTATCCACCATGATCAAGTAGGCTTCATTCCACAGATGCAAGGATGGCTCAACATATGAAAATTTGTCAATGTAATATACCATATAAACAAATTAAAAAAAAAGATCATCTCATTATTATACTGAACCTGATAGAAGAGAAAGTAGGAAGTAGTCTTGAACGCACTGGCACAGGAGACTACTTTCTAAATATAACACGAGTAGCTCAGTCACTGAGAACAACAATTAAAACTGGGACGTCCTCAAAGACAAGATTCTGTAAGGCAAAGGACATAGTAAGTAAGACGAAAGTTCCTCAAATTGTAACATGATAGATGAATCATTTTAGACCTTTGGAGATTGTTGCTCTAAAATCCCTAATATAGTGTGGCATCATCTTAAGGGAAATTAGATGTAGAACTCCAAATCACCTCCCAATGAAAGAAGTATACACAATATCAAACAAAATTTTATAGCATACTGTTTTCAAAGAGGGAATTCTTTAGCTTGATATTTTATGAAAAAAGGAAAGAAAAGTCCACAAGGAAATACTACCACTCAACAGTTGCATTTACTAAAAATTGGGACATGCAATAAAAGTTCCTGTAGGACTCTGTTGTTTTCCTACTAGAAATGAAGTATTGTGTTATTGAAACAATTAACAGACATGTACAACAGAAAGTTTATCAAATATGACAATTTCATGATTTTGTGAAAGATATGTATTCTAAATTTAAGATCTTTAATAGAAACACATTATGCTGATTCTAATTGCCAGTAATTTACCAGTTTCTCTCCAAAAAAAATGATCCCCAGAAGTTTTAAATAATCACTAAACCAATAAGAAGTAATAAGTGACTGAACTTTATAATGAATTCTGTGGTGATGTTTTATTTGTGCTGAAATGTGGTGATATTTTATTTGTATGTTAATAAATAAAGCTTGCCTGGAGATCAGGGGGGAAAGGCCAGCCATTTTAAGTAAACAAGAAGTCAGGTAGCACACACCCTTAATCCTATCACTTAGCAGGTAGGGTCTCTGTGTGTTCAAGGCCACACTAGGGAACAGGGCCAAGCATAGTGACACATGCCTTTAATCCCAATACCAACCATAGAGACCTGGAGGTCTGTACAGATAAACCGAAAGTGACAAGCTGTATAGGAAGAGGAAGTGATGTAGCTGGGCTAGGAGAGCCAATGAGAGGGCAGATCAGTAAGGCAATAAAGGCATGGATAGACAGGAAGTAACACACATTGTGAAGCTGCAGAGTTGGTGAGGTAAGGTTGGCTGGTGGCTTTCCCTATCATCTGATCTAAGGCTTTGAGCGCTGTATTTGGCTCTGTGTTTTTTATACAATAAGACATTGTAGAAATTCACCTACAGAATTCTACACATTAAAGTCTAGATAAAAATGATAGGACTAGAGTTTTTTTCAAGTCAGCATTGTGCATGGAAACTAATCTACATAAGTATGTAGATAAGTGGCTATAGATTAATATCATTTAAATCAATTACTTGGATAAATATTTTGTGACTAATGTAATGTATGAAGGAAAATTTTCATCTATGTAAATAATCATGTTTTTGGTAAGAAAAAGCAATTTTTAGGCTACCAAAAGAGAAATGTAAACACTAATCCAGCCACAAATCCTTTGACCTACAATATATTCTGCCTGCAAGATATACTAGGGTTATGGTGGCATAAGATTTGCATGAATAAACGACCAATGTCTGATTTGACTTAAGGATCACTCTACTAGATGGAACCCATATCTGACACTGCTTGGGTAATCGTGAACAAGAGACTAGAGAGCCCAGAGACCAAGGGTAAAACAGAAAACTACTGGTATAAAATTAAAGAAATATATCAATAAGATGATTTCTAGTGATATTCCGCTATACTCATAGATCAGTGCCATATTCAGTCATCATTAGAGAGTCTTCATCCAGCAGCAGATGGAAACAATGCAGAGACCTACAGCTAGATTTTATGAAGAACAGGTCCTTGGAAAACAGCTCTAAATGGTTTATATCCATCAAATTCCTCTTCTCTTATCTCATAGAACCCCACAGAAGAGGCAGACAGAGTGTAGCAACCAGAAGGTATGAAGAGCACTTGGATAACAAGGGTCTCTGAATCAACTTAGCAAGGTGCATATGAATTCACAGAGACTGATGCAGCAAGCACTGGGCCTACACAGGTCTGCACTAGGTCCCCTGCGTATATATCATAGCTTTCAGATAAGTTATTTTTATGAAACTCCTGAGTGTATGAATGAGTGGATCTCTGATTCTTCTGCCTACTCTTAGGGCACTTTTGCTTCTTTTGGTTGGCTTGTCTGGTTCGATGATAGTTTTTATTTTATATCATATAAAAAAAGAAAGATACAAGTTCAAAATTATTTTCTCTATATTTACTTCAGTTGGGGACTCATGTTGCCCTAGATGTGGTTAAATTTGATATGTAAACACACATTGCCTTGACCTTCTACTGAAGATAAAATTAATAGCATTCTTAGATTCTAGGTAAGAACTCACCCAACTGAGCTACCTCTTCAGAGCTCAGCATGTTATTCTCCAGATAGCTTTACAATTTCACAATTGTTAATTTTTGGTTGTTGTTGTTTCTTTGCTTGTTTTACAATTGTAGCCACTACCTCATTAATATATGAATATTTTACCTGCTTCATTTAAAGTTCTTACTACCAAAGCACGTACTGACTTGATCGACCCCATTCATTATTTATTTTGGCCAACACATCTATTCTATGTCTATTAATGAAGTTTGTATCTAGGAGTGGCATCAGTACCCCTACTAAAGAGATGTTAGAACAATGAGACAGATTGGCATCAGAAAACTACAGACACTTTTGCATTACACACTGTCTGATCTCAGATCAACTGTCAAGAGTTAAGTAAGAATTCAGAAAAGCTACCTTAAGCAAACAGACATAGAAATAATTGATCTAACCAATAGATGTTTCCATTAAAATATAGACGTGTTGCTTTTAATATCTACACACTGTGAGCATGAAAATTCAATGATAGGAAAGTTGGTTCATCCTTATAGTTAAATTTTTGGTTGTTAGAAAGTCATGGAACCAGTGGATCATCATATACAAATGCCAAAATACTCAAGTGAACACCCTTTATATCGTTAAGGGGATAAAAATATTGTACTTCAATATAAACTGGTTAAAAATAATCATGTTGAGTAGAGGCCAAAGGAAATTCCACAATTGTCATAAGGAGCCTTTTAAAACTTCTATTGTGTGACCCAAATGAGAACATTCCATATACAAAGGGAACAGTCCTGAGGTTATTACTGGAGTTGGTCATGAACGTGAGAGGAAGCTGGTATTAAGATGTAACTAACCTTCAAACAAGCCCTTACAGTTTTCCTTCTGTCAATTTCCTTGCAGGATGTTTGCTTCAAGGAAGCCAAGACCTCCTCTGCTACTTCATTACAGATTCCTTGGTTCTTTATTAAATGTCATAAGGACCAAGTTCCATCCACTCCTTAGAGTTTCTCATCATTGAGGTTTCTACTTGAAGCTAGAGAAGAAAGTGGGTTACACTTTTTTGCATATTTGCTTTATTTTAGTTTTTTCTCATCTTTAGTTCTGCCTTTCACTCCGAGACTCACAGCATCATCCAGAAGGGGACAATCACATTAATCTGACTCATGTGATACTCTGAAAATTATTAATGTTAAAATAATCTAAATAATGACACAACCTATTATAATACCTGAAATGTAATATTGTGGAAAAAAATGATCAAAGCCAACCTAACTATACTTAGTAAAATTGTGGTAAGAAAAATCTCAAGTTCCTTAACTGTTTTATTTCTATAAAGTAGAAATAAATATAGATATTTTTTCTACCACATGGAGAATCCTTTTTAGTTTAAAAATAAAATTATAGTTCATTTTAGTAGAAATAAAGGGTATAATAAAGACTGCATTGGTGATATTAGTATTTTGGCTAAATCTACAATTTCATAATGTTTCAAGAATAATAGATGCCTATAGGGGCTCTTTCTTTCTTGGTAGCTCCAGTAATAACTCTACAAAATATTAGGTCTATACCCTGCTGATATTGTAATAGACTTTTTTGTCACCACTGTATACTTTCAAAAGAGTACTATCTCTTGGTAATGAAAATAACAATTTTCTTTATGTTCATTATTTTTCCTATGGAGTTGCTGAAGTTCAAAAGCATATTAACATGTTTCAACTGTTAGTAAATTGCTTTTGATCCTTTTATAACAGAGAGTCATGAATGTACACCAGGGTACAAAGGGATCCTGTCGGTTTAGTTCAAATAAATATTAATGTATAGAATTCAACATGGTATTTGTTTAGCTGATGCAACCAATACTCTTCGAAACATGTCAAGAATGAATAAAATGTAATGATGCTGCAAGCAGCTTTCAGAATGTATCTCTCACCTGTGACTCACATTTGTAAAAATGAACATAAATGAGGTGAGTAAGAAAAAAAAATTATAAAGAACCTGCTTAGGTTGCAAATGACTGGAAAACACTCAACTTATAAAAGGAAACCATACTGATTGTTGACAAATTCTGGGCATTAGTCAAACACCATGTGAAAAGCTTCTTATAGTAGAATAAGGAAGTGAGCTGTAACCACCTAAATTTGAATTCTAAAAATATGCACAGTAATTCTAATATGTTGTGGGCAAGACTTTTCTTACCATTTCCTGCTTTTTTCTTTAGCTACAAAGTTTGATACTATGGAATAACCCTTCTGTATACTGTGAGTATATATTACTCTCATTGGTTAATAAAGAACTGTGTAGCATGAATCTTAAAAGTCTTATTAATAAAATCAAACCCAGCCAGGTATTGGGGCGAACACTGGAAGGTCAGAGAGACAGAATAAGCCACAGCTATCTCACCTCGCCAGATCCTCAGCTGGTCTTGCTTCCTCAGACTAGAAGCCTCTGTGTCCTCATATCCGAATGACTCTCAGCTGAACTGCTGCTAGAAGCCTGAATGCTTAACCAGCCCAAATGCTTCTCCAGGCCAAAATGCTTCTCCAGGCCAAATGCCTCTCCAGGGCAAATGCCTCTCTAGGGCAAATGCCTCTAGTTTCTGGTCCTCACGCCTTATATACCTTTCTGCTTTCTACCACCACTCCCTGGGATTAAAGGCTTGCTTTCTGGGATTAAAGGCGTGGGTCACCATGCTTGGGTGTATCCTTGAACACATGGATTTCTACCTCTGGAATGCTAGGATTAAAGGCGTATGCTACAACTGCCTATCCTCATGTTTAATGTTGTAGCTGTCCTGTTCTCTGACCCCAGATAAGTTTATTAAGGTACACAATATTTTGGGGAACACAATACCACCACAGAACTGATTGGCCAATTACCAGGCAGTAATTACAGGCAGGACAGCCAAACTGAGAATGGTGGGAGGAAGAAAAGCAGAGCCAGTGGAGTCATCAGGAGACACAGAGAGAGTAAGACATGGTGGAGGACAGTTAAATTCACAAGCCACATGACAATACATAGATTAATAGAAATTGGTTAATTTGAGTTGTAAGAGCTAGTTACAAAATGCCTGAGTTATTGATTGAACATTTACAATTAATATAAGCCTTTATGTGTTTACTTGGGACTCTCAGGTGAAAAACAAAACTCCACCTATAAAAGGCACAAGAATGTTAGGCAAGAATTTCCACATAAAACCTGAGAGAGCTTAAAAAATGCTTTTAAACACACAGAAAGAGAGAGAAACAGTTTCCTAGTCTCAGTTTCATGCAAGCCACGATGAAGAGATCCATCTCCTGTCAGCTGCCTGTGAGATGGAGCCAGCCACTAACTGCTATGATTTAAGCTGCATGGTGGGTGTCTATAGTATCTCACAGTGGCCCCAGTATAGAGAGGCTTCTCTCAACCACTACCTGTAGGCTTAAGCTGCCATCAAAAGCTCCACCACCGTGTTGCATGGTGGATTTGGAGCTTTTCTCATGCAGACAGAAAAGGATTATATATTGCAATAAAGACAGATTCTGATGGAGAAAACCTCTCAACAGTTACTATGTGTTAAAAAATGTACAAAGTCTTGTGTAGAAGTAACCAACCTTCTTATTGAATAAGAAACACAGAGCCAATTCAGAGAAGAAAGCCAAGAGGTCAGAACTAAGAGCCTTACCCTTCCTGCTCCAGTGATCCTCTATAGCCAAGAGAGACCTACTTCCTGTGTGTTTCTCTTTAAATGGACTTTCTGTTCTGCCTTCTCATTGGTTGTAAACCCAACCACATGACCGTCTCGTCACTGCCTGTCTATAGGTCACTCCAGGTCTTCTATGGTTGGTACTGAGATTAAAGGCATGTGTCTCCAATGCTGGCTGTATCCTTGACCACACAGATCTACCTAGCTCTGCCTACCAAGTGCTGAGATTAAAGGTGTGCACCACCACCACCCAGCTTTCGCTATGGCTTTGCTAATAGCTCTGACCCCTAGCCAACTTTATTTATTAACATACAAATAAAATCACATTTCAGTACAAATAAAATACCACTAGAGTCTTGGGAGAAAAGTGGAAGAGTATATACAGTCTTAGATTGAAAAATATAATTTTAAAATAATAAAGTTTTTAAAAAGGCAGCAAAGTAATATAAAAAGTCATGTAAAGATAGAAATTACACAGAGAGTCTGGATACTGTATGTTATTGTGTTGTCTTTGAACTTTTTGACCGATGAGGAAGGAGCAATGGTTGATAAGGGACACTGAATTATGAAAGCTGATATATTTAACCAACATACATATTTAAAAAATATCTTGATATCAAATTTTAAGTTAAAAGATAGATCATTTTTGGAAAGATGTTGCACTTTTATTCCACTAAAAATGAGAGGCAGTGACTTCATTCAAGGTTAAAGATGACAAGGTTTGATTGAGGAAGAATTCCTGAAGTTCTGAATATAGACATAAAGAAATAAGCCTAGAAGAAGTTCAAGACACATGATGTATGTTCAAACACATAACAATCATCTTTTGTTGACTTGTACAATAGTCTACACTTGTATTAATGCAGATATATATGTTACCTTTAAAATTTTATGTATTTTCAGAGCAAGGAAACCAGAAACCAATGGCAACAGATGGTCCAGTGCCCCCAAACAACAGGAAGTAGTCTAGAGAATGATGCACACATTCCCATATGATGAGGTATAGGGAAGTTCATTACAATGGATTATAAATGTTTGTCATTGTTTAGGAGGGTTGGCAACCAATTGTTTTTGGTTATAGTCAGGAAAAACGCTAAAGAAAAGAATTAAATTCAGATAACTCTTTCTAAAGGAAGGAAAGAGGATAAGATATAGAAATGATGAGGAAAAATGGTAGATTATTGAATCTACTTCTAAACCAAAACAGCAACTACTAGTCTTCAATATTTTACATTGGTGTGGATTTTTATATATTGATACAAATTTGAGGATTTTTCTGTTATACTGTATATATGTTTCTACTTTTGTTTAAGACATTTTTGTACATTGATACAAATTTAAGGTTTTTTTGGTAGAGCCTACCATAGCTATGGTTTTACTCTTGTTCAAAGTATTGTACCTAGACAGCTCATTTGACAATGTAATGTAAATTTCTAGCCCTTGAAAGTTATTACAAACTATTTAGGAAAATAAAGAAATGTGGGTTAATAGTTAATCACCTATTACAATCAAACTTGTAGTCATGTTAGATATGTTTTCAATGTCAAACAGAGATATATTTATGAGAGACATGTACTCTTCAAACACTTTAGAGATCTACAGAATATGGCATTTAAGATATTTTAATAGCATACAGGTTTTTTTATGACAATGAGACATGTCTGCTTCTGGCAGACATTTTACAGCACCAATTTACTTCATAAAAGATGATGAGCACTGAAGGAACTCCATATAGAGTTTACTTTCTTTGTGGCAAAAGGTAGCCACTGGGCAAGAAACCGCCCTTGTCTCAACTGCTGACAATATGCTGTCCAAATTAGACAAGCAGGACACAAAAGAAAGTGGCTGATGAATTTGCCAAGACAAGGTAGGGCAGTACTTCCAAATTCCTGACGTCTTTGATAGAGTTGAAGACTGGATAGTCATAATTAAATTTTTCTTCAGTTATGATATAAGGTAAATTAGGCATAAAAATTTAGAGTCATAAAAATAAGATAAATAATAGAGCATTTTCCCTGAATTTGCCAAATACAAAAAGACTGAATATTGTAACTGTAATTCTTACTTAATAATTGTTTTGTTATATATGGTTTTACTATGTTAAGGTTAAAACATTTCTTTTTAATTAGACAATAAGGGGGGAAATGCTGTGTAATAATCCTTCTGTACACTGTTAATATATATTATTATCCTTGGTTAATAAAGAACTGACTGGCAGGTGACAATGCAGGAAGTATAGGAAGGGTGCCAAAATAAGAATGCTGGGCAGAAGAAGGGTGGAGTCAGTGGAATTGTCAGGAGATACAGAGGGAAAAGACATGCTAGAGGACAGGTAAAGCCACAAGTCACGTGGCAATACACAGATTAATAGTGATGTGTTAATTTAAGTTACAATGGCTAGTTAGTAACAAGCCAGAGCTAAAAGCCCAACATTTGAGCATTTGTAATTAATATAAGCCTCTGTGTGGCTACCTGCTGGGAAAGAAAACTCCACCTTCTGTCCAAGCCCTAGTAAAAACAATTTAATGACAGTCTAGAATATAAATAAAACTTACTGAATCCCAAGTATCAGTAATTTCTTCTTGGAATAAATGTGTCATAAATCAAACATATTTATTTCACAAATGATAATTTTAAAATGATTGTAATTTGGAAATAATCATTTTATTTGAGTTAACTTTACTAGAAATCTCCAGAGGGTCATAGAAATTTTGTAGTTTTTTTGCCCTATAATATTATCCTGTTTTTATAGATTTTTCCTAAAGCACTTAAAATTTAAATATGGTCATATAATCTATATTATTTTTTGGCTTCTGTTGAGATCTGGGTATGAAATATGTCATGAAGGACTGTATATAGATGTCCTGATCCATTGCTGGGAAATGCAGTCTTTGAAATGCTACTTGATCCCAAGTACTAGGACCTAATTATTTGATTGCTTCTATGACAGATTCATAACTTGCATTTTATTTTGGAGAGGTGTTTGAATGAAATACATGGGGCAATATTGGAAGAAGCAGATTTCTGGGGGTGTGCTTTCAAATGATATCACTCATCATTGTTGCCTTTCTGTACTGCATCTTTTTTTTTTAGCTTGCATTATTTGAGTGATTTTCCTTTTCATTATCCCTCCTTCAATTTATTCTGACTAGCAGAAGGCATAAAGGCAACAGAGTTAACTGATTGTGACAGAAAACTGCAGAAATTATGAAACAAAATATATATTTCTTCTCTTATATTGTTTCTTTCAGGTATTTGTCCTAGCTACCAAAAGTCTGAAAAATATAGCATTTTCTCTAATTATATTCTCTGTATAATCTATATTCTTTTATTTCAGTTTTGATCATCTTTCTTAAAGACCCAATTTGTAACATCATGAATATGAATGTTCAATTTCTAAAAGATCAACAACCTAAAAACCTATTTCTGAAATAAATAATTTTGATTTTAATATCATTGCTTACAAGTTTAATATGGTATTTTTCAGAGACACAAAAACAACACAGAATTCTTTCTAGTCCACTTAACACAATGAAATAATAATAAACATTGTTGCATTTAAAAGCAATGAACTATAATAGCAGTCATGTGAGAATTTTATCACTACTTTTCTTTCCATTCCTGGGTTGGAAGTCTGAGTGATTCATGTAAATGACAGAATATCTTAATTTTCCTGACTGGAACATTTCATCTTAAGCATCATTCTTAAATTTCTTCCATTTGATGATATATCTCAGCATTTTCTCACTAGTAAGGCATGAATTTTATTTTATTTTATGTATATGTCATATTTTGCTCATTCATTCATGCACTGATGACTAGTGATAATATTTACACCTTTTAGATTTAGTAAATTAGAGTGAAATGCATGTACTCATTAAAAAATCTCTTAGGCATCCCACCATAAAACTTTGAGGGAATATACATCAAAGTTAAACTGTTGCAGCCAATATGTTTATATTTTAGAGGAAAGAGCATACTGTTTTCCAATGTCACTAGACCACTTTATTCTTCTCCCAAAAATACACAACACGCTAATCTCTCCCTTTCTATGTAGGGAGCTATTTCCTAATTTATCTTTAACTTATGATTGTTTTCATGGGCTGGAAGCTACATGCCACTTTTATTTGGCTTGCTTTTCTCTGATGATGGGTGATATTGTGTATAGTTTTGTGTTCTCACTATCAATTAGATTTTTAGAGAAATGCTTATTCACTCCTTGTTGATTGTTGATTTTGATTGTTGTTTCCACATTGTGGGTTTTAGTTTTATATATTTTATGGATTTTCTTCTGCAGCAGATAAGTAATCTATAGATATTTTCTCTTATTCCAAGTGTATTTTTTCCTTTTAAATAGCTATAACCAAAATACCTAACAGAAATAACCTAAGAAAGGGAGACATTATGGTGTCAAAAGGTTTTAGTCCACTATAGAACAGACAGTATTTTAAGATAGTTCATGAAAGGAGCAATGTGTGGAAGAGGCTATTTCTAGCACAGAAGACCAGGATACAGAAAGTTCAGAAAGCAATGGGGTCACTTCTGTTTAAAGTGTTGCCCCTGGTAACCTACTTCTGCTGGACTGGCTTTACATTACTATTGTCTCCATCCCAGCTGAAATTTCATCCCAGTAGCTTCAAATCTTCTCTTTTGAAAGTTCCCTTGCAGGATATGCCACCTACTGTTGCTTCAGAGTCTTGCCTTAAACATCTGTCTATAAGCTCACTAGACCCTTAATCTTACATTCTGTTTATTTGCCAAAGCAGTATCATGTGGATAATGCCAAGTTCTGCTGTGAATTTGAGCCTTGTTAGGCCTCCTTGCTCCAGTACAGCAGTGGTCAGGTATTACTGTAAAAGTAAACACAGACAGAAACTTAAATAGGTTTCTGGAATAGAGCTCTCATGCCCACCTTTTAAAGGGGTGTTGTTTGTTTTATATCCTTAAAATACATATGTAATGATAATTAAAGAAAATAAAATTGAACATAATTATGAAAGAGAGTAAGAAGGGTTTTAAGGGAGGGCTTGAAGTGAGGAAAGAGGAAAGGTAAAGGGTAAATGATGCAATTACCCATAAAAATAGTCTTAAAAATAAATAATTTGGGGCTAGGTCCTGATTTCTTAGTTTCTCTTTGTTGGATGGGTACTTACTTCCTTGCTTTCTGTTTTCTCTTTTGACTTCTGGCCTGTGTGGATTTTGGTTAAGTAGGGGTCTAAACTCAAGGTGGGGGCTGGACTTCTTGTGGCGTGCATGGTATTTGTTCAATCAGGGAATCTGTGCCCAAGTTAGGGACTGGGACACAATGTCACAGTGGTGTAGATTGAACACAGGTTTGGGAGGTACCAGGAAAGTAGATAAGGTATACAGGTGGCCTATCTGGACTTCTGATGGCCTGTGTGGTCTCTGATGGAGCAGGCACCTCCACCTCCAACAGAGTGCTAATATCCAAAATGTATAAAGACTCAAGAAACTAGATATCAAGAAAACAAATAATCCAATTAAAAAAGGTGTACAGATCTAAAGAGAGAATTCTAAACAGAGGAAACTGAAATGGTTGAGTCAGACTTAAAGACATTCTTAGCCCATCATGGAAAGCCAATTCAAAAGTACTCTGAGATTACACCTTAAACCTATCAGAACTGCTAAGATCAATAAAATAAGTGACAATTCCTACTGTAGAGGATGCAGGGCAAGGGGAACATGGCTCCACTGCTGGCAGGAGTGACAACCTGTACAAACACTACGGAAATCAAGACGGCATTCTCAGAAAACTGGGAATTGATCAACCTCAAGACCCACTGTTCAGTATATACCCAAAGGACACTCTATTCTATCATAAAGATACCTACTCAAATAAATTCATAGTGACTTTCTTCATAAGAGCCAGATGTAGCTAGAGTTTTCCTGCCTGGCCCACGGTCAGGATAAATCTCTTTCACCTGCCAGTCCCAAAGCCGCTCAGACCCAACCAAGTAAACACAGAGACTTATATTGCTTACAAACTGTATGGCCGTGGCAGGCTTCTTGCTAATTGTTCTTATATCTTAAATTTATCCATTTCTATAAATCTATACCTTGCCACATGGCTCGTGGCTTACCGGCATCTTTACATGCTGCTTGTCCTGGCAGCTGGCTGGCAGTCAGTGACTCCCTCCGCCTTCCTGTTCTTTTAATTCTCTCTGTTAGCCCCGCCTATACTTCCTGCCTAGCCACTGCCAATCAGTGTTTTATTAGCAACACATTTGCCATACAGAACATCCCACAGCAGCCAGAACCTGTTGATGTTCTAAATGTCTCTCAACTAAGAAGATATTGTACATTTATGGAGTATTACACAGGTGTTAAAAAAAGGCAAATGAAATTTGTAGGCAAATGGATTGAACTAGAAAAAAGATCACCCTGAGTGAGTTAAGCCAAATCCAAAAAACAAATATGTTATGTATTCACTTATAGTTCAATATTAGTTGTTAAGTAAATGATAACCATGCTACAGTCCAGAGATCCAGAACAACACCTCAGACAGCAACTAAGAACTCAGATGAGCTCACAAATGTCTGAAGTGGCAATCACATTGTTTTATGGCTGGTACTCTGCATGTGTGTTTATTAGCCTGGAGTTTTTGTGGGATTCCTATTACATGAATATTATTTAGGTAATATAATATTAATGATTATCAGACATCACTGTGTTATCTTACATATAAGAGTGTCTGTCACAACAATGGTATATGTGGTGTCTCCATTTCCTACTACTGGGTTAAATCTTGATTTGAAGGTTTGTGCTGAATAGAATAGTATATTGCTATGTCAGTTTCAGTGGATATCCAAGGGAGGATTACTCTTTTATGAAGAGAAATGGAGGAGAATTAGGTCTAGTGGAGAGGGGAGTAGGGAGGGTGATGGATTGGGACTTGTAGAGGGATAGAAAACTGTTCTTGAGATGTATTAAAAATAAAAACAAATTAAAAACAAATAAAAATAAACAATTATTTTTAAAAGTAAAATACATATGGTTTATTGCTGACTCAAAATTCCATGCAATTTGATAAAATTTTGTTTCTACCAACGTGTATTAGTACTACATCGCTATGTTACCCATTTTTGAGTGGACTTACAACACACTTTCTTCTGATGATTTCTGATAACATAGCCAAAATGAGGAATCTGGACTAGAATATTAGTTTTGCACATGAATAGTAAATGCATGTAATTATGCTAAAATATTCTCCTCACTTTTGAATATTTGAAACTGGTAATAAAATTAAAATTTTGGATACATTAGATTTTATTTTTGAAGAAAATTACATTGATGATGTTAAAGTTATTAGCATATGTGAAATATCATATCTGACTAAATATTTTCTCAAAGTTGTTAAAATAACTCTTTCATTCATTACCATCAAGTAGAGAAGTGCTAAAGTGCCTTCTGCAATAGTTGATAGTTTCTCTCTCATGGCTTTATAAAGTAATTCCACGAATTATATTCAATTGTATATATTGTATAAAATAGAGAAAACTGCCACCAACTACTGGCAGGAGACATGTGACTGCTCTGGGGAACAAAGCCTCAGAATAGCATTAATGGCTCTCCTTGCAGCAAGATCCCTGGAGACCCTGACACACTTGGCAAAGACCTGTGGACAGTTTCCTGTGTAAGTCCCGGCTTGACCCCAGGAGCATGTGTGCTGTGTTAGCTATGCTCGCCATACTGCTGCCCTGAATGAGTCACAGTAACTCATGAAGTTTCACATGACATTTTTACATAACTATTCTGGGAAGAATAATTTAACCACAAGAGTTGTAAGGAAATGTTATTAAGTAGATGATATTAGGAGCTAGTGGAAACAGTCTAGGAACAGCGAATGAAGTAGAAAAATAAAAACCCACAGTTTCCTCATTTCTAATATTTATGCAAATATCTCAAGAAGTTAAGGAAGAAGAACATACGAAAGAGATAAACAGTGCCAACAGAGTAAGTTTTCAAGTTATATTGCTTATAGGATAAATGGAAAAACCTGGTATATCCCCAGAGGAGATAAAGAATGTAGAACGGACTAATCCAGCTTTGGCTGGTGAGTTGATCATGAGAACCCAGACCCTATCAGATGTAGTATTATCCACAAGAGATAAAACTGTCTCTTACCCTGCATGATGCTGTAAATTCATTTGCTGCCAACTGAGCACACTGTTCGACCTGTAGGTGTGCCTAGTTAGAAAAGTTCCTTTGCAGCTTGCAAGACTGCTTATTCTTCCAACAGAGATATGGAGCAAAAAGGTAATGGATATGGGTGGAAAAGTTGAGGGACGAAAGAGGAAAGAGGCAAGGAATAAACTGGTAACTTTTGTAACCATTTTTAGAAACTTAGGAAGAAAACTCATTGTAAAACTGTTCATGCAAACCACTGAAACTGCATAAATAAACATGGTCAAGGCTATTGGGGGCCACTTGTTAGAACAACAGCAGGTGGTCACAATTTCTTCATTGTGCTGATTTCACACATCCATCCCAGGCCAAGGGATCCATCTGGAGCAAGGCTTTCAGCAAACTACAACACAGTGTGCTAAGTGCCTTTTCCTTTTTTTTTTTTTTTTCTGCTGCAAGCACAATAATAAAGCAGTTACTTCTTTAAGTATTGTATAGTAAGGTCCCATATATTGGTTGGTTATTTATTTTATTAGATAAAGCCAGATTTAGATTTCCTTCTCTTCTACTTCGAGATATTTGGCCTAGGCATTTTAGTTAACTTCTGTTAATAACATATACTTCAGTATAATGATAACATAATGTACCATAAGTATTATGGCATGAAGAATTATTTACCTAAAGCAATGGAGCACTACAGTAAAATCACAGTAAATGTTAACTGTTATATATCTAAGCTGGTAAAGTTTTATTATAATTTAATTAAATGTTTCTCTCCATTCTACCACCTTAACCCTCCCAAATACTCCTTCCCAATCTCTTCCAAATTCATGACTTTTTCACTGTTATTGTTAGCAAATATATTTATATATGTACATATATATTCATAAATTAACCTGTTCAGTCTGTATGCTACCTTTGTATGTTTTCATGACTGACCACTTGACATTGGACAGCCCATTGGTATGCTTTTCCCTGGGGAAGACCCTCTGTCCTGTTTTCAGCTTTCCTCAGGTTCCTCTTATTTCTTGCATAAGGTTGAGCCCTCATGGGTTTCCCCCCTTTTTCTCTTTGGAGTGTCCATTTTTATCATCCTTCTTCACCTCACATTTGGGAAACATATTGGTGAGACATTGTTTGTGTAGCTTCTTTTATTACTAGGAAGACACAGTCTCACAGCAAACTCTGTGATACTTTGGCTCTTACAGTATTTCCACCCCCTCTTCCTCAATGTTTCCTGAGCTGTAGGTCTGAAAATGTTTTTTAGATGCATTCATTAGGGCTGGGCTCTCCACCCTGCTTTTTGACTGTTCTTTTCTGTAGAAGTCTCTGTTTGTTGCAAAGAGAAGTTTCTCTGATGAAGACTGAAGACCTCATTTATCTGTGAATATGTGGAGACTTGTTGATACATTATTTTTGTGGATTGCATCGCTATAGTAAATTACTATTTGTAGACTCTCCTGCAAAAACTATGGCCTCCCTAACACAGTTAACTCCTAATTAATTCAGTTTCCAGTATCATTGTTGGTCACCATCCTCTCTAGTGTTCTTAGAGAGTTTTTGTTACTGCCATGATATGATATGAGTGCTATTACTGCAGCCTAAGGGTTATTCTATCATGCTGAGCATTGATGTGCAAAATTTTTTAAATGTGCAATATATGTTAAGTATTTCCTTATTTCCATTTTACATAACTAATTTCTTAAATATTGTCACCAATAAATGAATGTTGTATGGTCTCTTTTGTTTTCCCAGTGCTCAAACAATGTCTTATATCATGCTTTAATTCTACAGACTCAACTGTGAAAAATTAAAATAGCTAAAAATGATATATTGAAAATGATCAATACATGAATATTCTACTGGTTTATCCTTAAGTATAAACCCTCTAATATGCATATAATTAATTTAAAAATAATCATTAATATCATTAAAATTGACATGGGGTGAAATATTTCATGAGGTTATGCCAACATATGTGAATTAAATATTTGTTCAGTGTCTGAAAATTTCCAATGAAAATTTTACCTTTGAAGGTTATAGCAATATATTATATAGACATATTCCACTGCTGTGATTCCACATATATTTTATAGGACCATAAGCATGAATCTGATTAATAATTAAAACAGAAGAGAATATAATAGATTTTGACTTGTATAATGTCCTGAATTTTAATATTATTTTGAGTGGAACTTATAACATTTTAGTAGTCAGGTAACTGTCTGTAAAAAGGAAGATTATATAATAAAATAATATTGTATACCACTTAAAAAGTATACTAGCTCTTTACTGCTGTGTAGAATCCAGCTCAATTAAGAAAGCACAAAATTATGCCACATGATTTAATTGTGATAGTAATGTGGATAATGTTTTGAAAAACATTTTTAACAATGTAAAACACAGTGTTATCAAGAAGTCAGTGAAACACTCATCATTGACACGCTTGCTTTGAGACACTCTCTGCATTTTAATCCATATGAGATAGTAAATTTTACTGTGATATAAATGAGTGAAATAAAGTTGGAATAATGTTTCAGAAAAATGTTGTATTTGGTATATCTAATTATTTAACCAAAAAACAAATTCAGAGATCAAGTTTAAGCTGGAATTATAATGGCAGCATGGTGATAAACAAGTTTTAAGCATTATCTCTATTTACATCATAGATTTAGAGTAATGATCTGAGAAGACTGGAGAAGATATCACACCCACTACCTGGCTATAGGAGGGCAAGTCATGCTGTTGTACAGACTGACAAGTGATTGACTCAAGAAATAAGACATGATTTTCTCAAGCTAATTTAGCTAGTAGTTAGAGAAATAAATGTGAGAAAACTAGGAAACATGTAGGAAAACAGCAGAACTGGAATCCTTTGGCTAGACCAATTTTATTATAAATTTATGAAGAATTTATTTAAACTGAGACCACTATAGAAAACTACAGCCAATCAAAATGCAGAGTTATATGCCCATTCCCAATAGATACACTCAAAACACCCCTCCATTTAAGGGTCAGAACACATTTCAGAGGAGGGATCAGAAAGAATGTAAGATCCAGAAGAATGAGGAGTTTGTCTCTGAGATCAAGTTTCCTACTAATGTCAGAAGCTACATCTTTAAAGTCTCACCGACATGACTGCCCAAACATGAGTTCCAAATCTTGAGATATTAATATAATTCCTAAAGTAACTGCTGAAACCAGAAAACTAAATACTGATCATTGCCAGAGTGAAGTAGGTAGAGGACCAGTGGAGAGAGGAATATCAGGTACAATTACTTTAGCAGGGAAAATGGAGACCACTCAAGTTTTAATTAGTGAATGGGAGGAGATTAACACAGAAGGAGGGTAGAGTGTAAAAATACTAGGAAGGGTATCTGAAATTTTTTTAAGAAATCATAGAACTACTTACTTAAAAAGTATAATAAACATAACCTGGTGCATAAATAAATATATTATTTAATTAAAATTTTCTATCAGACATGGCAATGTTTCCTCCAAGTGCTGAAGCTCCCCTAAGAGAAAACTCAATACCAGACATGAGATGTCTTCTTTTGTGTTTTTGGTAAGTTTGTCCAGGAGATTCCAAAAACAAATTGCTATGGCACTTGTTTGCCCCCCAGAAGTTGAAAGTGAGCCCCTGTTGGTGAAGATATCATAAACATCAGACACATTGCTAGAGGCCCTGAGGTGCAGCTGATCTAAAAGCCCCCTCCTCTGGGATTAGATTTCACGATACTTGAAGACACCATACAAGCTTTTAAAGAAATGAGTCAACCAACATTCCTACACACATTGTGCTTTTTAACCACAATGATGGCTAAAATGGCATGATAGACTTAATGGTACACTAATGACTCCCATATATTGATGATAACCAAAAGCTCTCTAATTGGATTAAAGCCTATTTAAGAGTTAAATCATGCATGGTACTGAAAACCTTGACAACTGTCAAGGGGTAAGAAAGTCACAGATCTTAAAGCCCATAAATATATTCTAAATCTTATTCTCACAGATGAGTATAGTGCTTACTACTCATCCAGGAAATGTCTCTTACCAACTGATGGAAATCAACAAAGAAAACTCTAGCTAATCAAAATGCAGAGTTGGGGAGCCCAGTACCATAGAAAACATCTAGAAAACATCTCTTGCACCCGAGGCTCAGGACTCATAGTGGATGATGAGGTGGATAGGTTGTTAGAGACAGAGAGTTAGAAAGTTTCTGTGAGATTATGCTACCTACAAGTGTCATAATAAATTCAAATTCACTTCATTAGTGACCAATATATTCTATTGCAAAGGATAAAATACATGTGTGTGATTCTAATATGAGATTTAAGATGTAATTTATCAATAGTCTGGTAGGATAATTTAGAAGTTAAGGCATAGATACAGCCTTTTTGTTTCCTATGTTCAAATAATGATTTATACCTGTAACCTTATTTATGTTTTAATAAAACCATGTGACATAATTTGAATAACAAGTTGAATTTTTCATTGAATCAGCTTATAAATTAATAACCCATTTCTGAAAACAACTTAGAATAACTATACTATTTATTATAACAATATGTTAACACTTACCTTTTTAATTTTTTATTTTTTCTATTATTCAATTTATTTATTGCATTTGAAGGAATAAAATCTATGGTTTTGCCCATAATAAATAAGCATTTTATCAATGACACACCTCCTTAGTATATATCAATTTCCAAAATTATTTTATTTTATACTCTATGGCTATTTGTAATTACTACATTAACACAAAATATTACATTTCCAAATTCAAGGCATTCAAAATATTACTGTTTTAAAAGATGTTACAGTAATAAATTACTAAAATCTATTTAAAGGGGAAAACAAAACTGTAGCTAAGAATCTGTGGCAAAATAAAATATTTTGACAATATTTCACAATCAATTATTTTCTATTCTTGTTTTATGATTTATAACTCCATGTAGACTCACACACTGCTTAAATCTGGAGCTGCCTTTAAACTAAGTAAGCTAATTTTGATCTATACTCTTCAGGTTTTGGAGTAATTTTTTTGAGTTAACAATTAGATTTCATTTTTTTTCAAACTGTATTCTTGATTCCTGCACTTTAAAAATGTCAGAAGCCACACAAACAAATTCTCACCAACGTAACTGCCAAAATGTGAGCTGAACAAGTATGATTTCAGTGAACCAGCCATGGAGAAAAATCATAAGGTCTCAACCATTCACAAAGAACTCTCGGCAACTGAGGAAAGCTGGGAGCTGGAGATATGTCCAGTGCCAAATGGACAGACCTAAAAACATATGTACAGTTAGCATTATACAGACTGAACAGGTCTGTAATATATATTATACATGTATTCAACAGGTCTGTAGTATATATTATACATGTATTCATACAGTAATAGAAAAGAAGTGATGAGTTTGAAGGAGACTAGAGAATGTATATTGGAGGGGTTTCATGGAGGAAAAAGAAGAGATAATTATTTTAATTGAATTGTAACCTCACAAATAATACAAATATAAGTGTTTATTCTTATTTTAAGTAAATTGTGTAAATGCTCACTTCTATCTTTTACAACCTGGACGAAAGACATCTTCCACTCACTTTTGGGATTAGTAGTTATTAATGATATTTTGTGTATTTTATGCATTTTCATATGCAAACTCATACTGCATGATAACTATAGTATTTATGTGGACTGAGAGCCAGCATTAATGAAACACAGAAAACTAATATGCAAGGCCAAGGAGAGGTGCTGTCTAATGCTACAAAGCATTCTTACACCTGCACTAATAAGAAACACAATTTCATTTGTACTAAAAATGTCTACAAGCTCCTAATTTATTGAATTCTTAATTACTTTATTGCAAATTGATTTCTATTGCCTGCAGCAGAGAAGGTATAATCCATGGATGAATTGTAGTCTATTCATTGCCATAGATTATTAGAAATTCACCTTGTTGAAACTCAAACTAACTGTATATTAATTTGTATGATCCTATATGAACTCTCAAGTTTCTGTTCTTACTGAGATTAAAATGACCCTATCATTTATTTGAAATACAAAAAGTAGTGCAATTGATACCATAGTCTAACATAGTCACAGATTGTTTTCAAGACATGCAAAGGATGGAAGGAAAGTGGTACTCAAGTATCAGGAAGTTGAAGGAAAATTGATGGTAACATACTCATTTTTAGAGGACAGATACAGCACAAACTTGCAATGGGTGGTTATTGAGGTATGAAGAAGCACAGTGATCACACTTCAATATGTCCATTATCATAAAGAAAATTAAGGTTTGTACTTCATTTGAGTAACTTCATTTTTTTAAAAAGGGAGGGTTATGCAGGTTGAAATGAAAAGGTTGTCTTTATGTGTCATGTCCTGCATTGCTTGGTCTTGAAAACCTGACTGTGATAACATGGGAATGAAGAAATAGTAGACATTGAAGGTATGACAGACACACATGCAGAAGTACTGGTAACAGATGGGCTGATTTTGCTTTAACAGAAGGCACATTAAATTAAAGGAAACTCAATGTGTTTATTATTTATAGCATAAAGATGTGGAGTGCTAATCTTAGTGGGTCTATGTAGGAGAACAGTCTCAGGTTGTAGTCATTAGGTATAGGGAAGCTTCAGTTGCTACATTTTGCACACACTGATCAATCATTAATAAACACTTGTACTCATGCCAGAGGAAGGTTTTGCAATGCCTGTGATCCTCACATGCAGAAAGCTTTTCAATTTCCATGAATTTGATGCATTGGAATTTTGACCTTGTCTAGGTTAACAATACACATTTACTCCATACTTCATGTGATTCCCACACCTCTGAGTTTATTAATTTTTCCCTCTGGATAAATTCAGATAAATTACCAATAATTACTTATTTCAATATAATCTCAGTTCAAAATGGTAGTCATTGTATAGTTTCTTTTTTCTTATTAGAATGTGCATTTAATTAAATATATTCAAATGCTGAGGAAATCTATGATGACTTTTTAACTTCTATTAGCTATTTCCCCAACAGATATGAGAAATAAAGACCCTCATATCCAGACATGTTATTATATTTGATGTGCTAATTGATTGCATATTTTTATAATAGCTTGAATATAGAAAATTTTAAAAAATGGATAATGTAGTAAAGTTATATAAAATCACTAGTGTGTCACCTGTTGTACAGGGTGTGGTAGGTCTGCAGATTTAGTGGTATGAAATTTGGAAGCCTTATTTTGATGAATTCTTCTCCTTTTGTTAGTAAAATTAAAATGAGCTATGAAATAGTGTGAGGATGTGGAAAGTGTTGTGGGATTCCCATAGAGAGAAAATGATGTGAGAAAGCATCATTTAGGGCAGCGTAACATAAAAGAATAATGGATTTTAGAAAAATCACTTGGCAATACTAGAAATTTGCAGAGGATGAAGGTAGGGACAAAAGATCTCAGCAAACTGCATGCATTAAGGTATAAACAACTTTAATGGAGGGATTCTCAAAGTAAAGAGGATTAAATGCTATATCTATTTATCTTTCAATAAGCAGACCTGAAGTTATTGTTCCATGATGACTAGTTATGAGGTGGTTTCTGCCTATGATTAAATAGCCTTGCTATTTTTAACTCTTATTTTGTAATGGCTTTAGGGGTGACATTACCTTTATGTTTAAATGTGGCTCAAAAACATGAATGGTCATTGAGAATGGTCATTTGCTTAAATCGGTTTAAAGAAGGAAGACAAATGATGCAGCCATTGTTTTCTGCTCACCTATATTCAGTGGAAAGTGAGTAATGCAGATATTGACTTCCAAGAAGGAGAGTGTACTAGAAATGATAATTCCTGCCTTAGCAATTATTTGCCATAGAAAATGTAAATCATATATTTAGATAAAACTTTCATGTCTATCACCTATAACAAACAACAATGTGTTTCCTCTGACCATATTCAGGTATGAAATAAGTGTATGTTTGGATGTAAATACAATTGTATTCTCATGAGTGCACAAGTAGGAGGGAGATGACTAAGGAATTCAAGAGCATACAAAACATATAGTTACTATATTAAACAATAAGATACAAACTGAATTAGTAAGTTACAGTTATGAGTTGAAACTAATTTTGAAAGCTATTGAAATAATATTAATAAACATAACCTTAAAGAAAAATGCACTAATCACCTTTCTTCAACTATAACAAAATATTTGAGATGGTTGCTTCCAAAGAAACCCAGTTCTTTAATGCAGCTCAAATTTTCAAAAGTATAATTGGTGGGGAGAGAATTAAAAAAAAAAAGCTTAGGGGTTGAGAACCATCAATAACTGCAATTCTCGCTACATTTTGATTGCTATGATAAGACCATCGCCAAAACAACTTGAGGAGGAAAAGTTATATCTCAATTTTCCCTTTACAGTCTATCATGATGGGAATTCAGGATAAGAGCTTAAGGCAGGAGCTTGGAAGCAGGAATTGAAGCAGTGACCATGGGAAAAATACTGTTAGCTGAATTCTCCTCATGGTTTTCTTTCATTTTCTTCCTTCCCTCTTTTCATTCCTTCCTTCTTTCTTTCCTTCCCTCCTTCCTTCCTTTTTTTCTTTCCTTTCTTCCATCCTTCTTTCCTTGCTTTTTTCTCACATCTCTATTTACTTCATATGTACTATTTATATATAATTTAATTCATGTATACACATTAATTGATAATAAATTATTCATTTACACTCTGTCTCAAACATAGTGTTCCCTCCCTACATCCCCCCCAGCTTCCCCTCATACCTCCCCTCTCCCCCAGACCCACTACTTCTTCATTTCCTTTTCAGAAAAGAGCAGGCCACCAAGAGATGACAGGCAAAAAGGACAAAATAAGATACAATATGCCAAGGTGAAAGCCCTAATACACAGGCTTAACAAAGCAAACAAACAGAAGGGAAAGAGTCTCAAGAGCAGGCACAAGAGAAGAGATAAGACCTGCTCCCACTGTTAGGAGTCTCAGAAAGCACTAAGCTATCAGCTGTAACATATACTCAGAGGAAATGATGCAGATCCATGCAGACTCTGTGCCTGTTGTTTCAGTCTCTTTGAGCCCATATGAGCCCTGCTGAGTTGATTTGATAGGCCATATTCTCCTGTTGTCTTCCATCCCTCTGATTCCTAAAGTCTTTCCTCCTGCTCTTCCACAAGATTTCCCAATTTCAGAGTCAAGGGACCCCATGGAGATCTCCAATTAGGCTCTCGGTGAATCGTCTGGCTGTGGGTCTCTGCACCTGCTCCCATCTGCTGCTGGAGGAAACCACTCTGATGACTTGATAAGGCACTGATCTATGAGATTAGCTGCATATCATTGGGGATTATTTCATTGATTTTTTTCTTACATCTCCCATTATCACCTGTCCAGGGGTAGCATTAATACAATGATTCCCATATCATTATTCAAGGAAATTCTAAATAGTCTTGCCTACAAGCAATCTGAAGTGGGTATTTTTCTGTATGAGGTTCCTCTTCAAAAAAAAAAAAAAAAAAGAAAGAAAGAAAGAAAATCTCTAGCTTGTTTGTGTCAAGTTGACAAAACCTAAGTAGCAATTCATTGTCTTAGTTTTTCTTACTTTTTTATTTGTGATACCCAAGTTGAGTTTATTAAGATTTTTTTCAGTTTTTCAAGACAGGGTTTCTCAGTGTAGTTTGTTCCCTGTCCTGGATCTCGCTCTGTAGACTAGGCTGTCCTCAAAATCAGAGATCTACCTGGCTCTGCCTACTGAGTACTGGGATTAAAGGCGTGTGCCACCGCCACCCAATGAAAATATTTACTACAATTTTTTGCATGGACATCAAGAGAGAGAAACAAATTTAAGAAGTCAACAGAGTGGGTTCTGGATTCTCAATGGATAGACTCATCTTGTCTAGGCTCTCTATGTATTCTCTCCTTGCTTGCTAAAGATGTTACTGATGAATCATTCTCACTCATGGTTTTCTCCTGAAAGGATTTAAAACAGACAATAAGGTTTACACTCTTAAATCAAAAGGAAAAGCTCATGAATCCCAGTCAATAAATGAATAGTGAATCAGATGTTATATGATATATCTTTTCATTATGCTTCTGATAAAAATTCTTCATATTCTTTGCCTGGGCAGTCCACAAAATAACATATTCTGTATATTTACATGGAAGAGCATTTACTGCTTCAAGAGAAAACCTGGAGTTGTGTTTAGTAATTCAGTCAGGAAGTAATGTGTGTGTTTTCATCTCTCATTGGCGTAAATATCCCTGCCACTTTTTATTTAGAATACACTGCTTCCAGTGCTATTGGCTCTTCCAGAATACTTTTTCCACTTGTTATTTATATCATTCAAATATTTGCAGATCATTTTGACATTCCTTTCACCAGCTATAAATATTACACTGTTTTAATATCCCACCATAAATCAGGTTTTCTCAATGCTGAGGGTTTTTTTTTTCTTTTTCTTGCCTTTTGCTTTCCTGGAGTCTTTCCAACTTTGTTACACACATATGCCTGCTATTTAAGTTTCGCTTATTTACACAGTATTACAGCCACAGTCTCTTCAATAATAATAATGTTTCCCTCTCTTTATGGTGTCTCTTCTTTATATATTTATTATTTTATTTCTGCATTTATTCCTATTGCTAAATGACCAATGTCACCTTTCTTCAGAAAGGATTTACAATTAACCACAATCTTATTTTTATATTCATTTATTGCTTGTGTTCCTTGCACTTGTGTACTTATGTGCACATGGTATGGTGCAGGTGTGAATGTCAGTGGAGAGCTTGTGGGAATCACTACTCTCCTTTTCTATGTGTTTCTGAAGATCAAACTCAGGTCCTCTAACTTGACCACAAACACTTTTGCCCTGTGAGGCATTCCTCTGGTCTCTTACCAAGGTCATTTTCAGTCATCTCCGTATCAAATATATACTACCTTGGTATTCTCTGAAGTCCATGATTTTATTTCACCTCTAATTGTCATGTTGTTACTTTCCTCCTAAGATTTTATTTTTTTACATGTAATTATTTAATTTTTACTTCTTAAGGGAATTATAGTCTTAAAAATAAAACTAAAAGCAGATACTGACAGGAGGTTAATTTTGACAGGGTAATCTTTCAGCAAGAGGTATTTAATGCTAGCCTGTTGATGATCTTTCATTAAATACTAATATAGGAAATCATGTTTTCATTCTCACAGTATAGACCATGTCTAAATGATTCTTAAGGAAAAATATTTACCTAGCATGAGAGGGATGACGGAAACATAAGTAGCAATTTTTAGGAATATTTTCTTTGCTCTAAAGGGTTATTTTTCTTTCTCTTAAAGTTTTTAAATATTATGAAATTTAGTAGTTTACCATGTATTCATTTGCAATAATTACTTGAATATAAGATGATACACTGTGAGATAGGGAAAATTAAAGAATGAGCATTCAGAAAAACAAGACATAATTCTCCATTGGGGACCGTGATGCCACTGCTCCAGTTCTCACCATCATATCCTCAGTTTATGACAATATGATGCATAAAGTACAATTTTTCTATTGTTTTTCTAAATATAAGCCTGAAGAAGTAATTGCTAATTTTCCATCAACATCCTAATAAATTTAACATATCTTTAATAGCTTATCAATAGCTACAAGTACAACATACAAATACACACAGCAAAATGTGGGAATACTAAATGAAGTATGCAAACAGTAATAGGTTTGAAATTATATATACCAGGTACATTAATTTTGACTAGATGAAAGAGAAAGGGGAATAGATTAGGCTTCAGTGAAAAAGGTAGATGAAAGTCACTGTTGTAATTTCACTCCAAGTCCACACCCATCTACTTCAGTAATTTCACCCAGGTGCTTGCTTTTTCAATATGTGACTGAGGAAAGATCCTGTCTCCTGTTGAAGAAACTGTTTCAGATAACTAAAGACCAATGAACCTCAATGGAATGATACAAAAAAAAGAGAGCAAAACTTACCTTCCATTTTAATTTTTTCATCAATGTAAAATAAGGCATTTAAGCTTATCACCAGTAAGCACTTATAATATTACTTTTTAATTTATTTTATTTTATTTATTATTGTAGCATGAATCTTAATTGGTCTTAATGATAATATCCTGGAGCCAGATATCAGGGTAAATGCTGAAACATCAGAGAGAGAAAGGAACAAGTCACAGCCACCTCTCACCTCACCAACTCCTCTGCCAAAACAGCCTGGCTCCCATCTATGTTCCTTTTCTCAGCCCAGCCATATCACTTCCTGTCTCAACCTCTCTAGTGCTGGGATTAAAGGCATGTATGCCTCCCAAGTACTGGGGGCAAAGGCATGAGATCCCTAGTGCTGGGATTAAAGATGTGTGCCACCACTGCCTGGCTTCTATGGCTAACTAGTGGCTGTCTTTGCCCTCTGATCTTCAGGCAAACTTTATTTGCTAGAGCATACACAAAATATTACCACATATTACTTTTAATGAAAAATATATCCGTCTCTCATACACTGTGTCCTGACCATAGTTTCCCCTCCATCCACTCCTGCCATCTTTTCCCCAACTCCCCTCTCCCACAAATTCACTCCCTCTCTGTTTCCTCTTCAGAAAAATAGCAGGCCTACTATAAGACAAGGCAAAATCTAGCATATTGAGGCTAGACAAGGCAATCTCACAGGAGGAAAAGAGTCTCAAGAGCTGTCAAGAGAATCAGAGACAGACCCATTCTCAATGTTAGGAGTCCCACAAAAACACCAAATTAACAGCCCTAACATACATACAGAGAACCAGATGCAGGCCCATGGAAACCACTTGATTGCATTTTCAGTCTCTCAGAGCCCATGTAAGGCCTGCTTATATGATTCAGTAGACCATGATTTCCTGGTGTTCTCCATTCCCTCTGACTAGATTCCCTAAATTTAAACCCTGATTACTTTGAATATGAGTTGAATGCTTATAGGAAGTGAAGTCCATATGCCCAAATCAATCTATACATACTATACAAAAATACCTAAGCATATTTCTGTTAAGAATATAAGGTTTCATATTAGTAGAAGTAACTGCTCAAATTCTAAGAAAAAATAATTTAAAAGATCATGTGTACCTAAAGAAAATGGTGAATTAAATGAAATGTCCGCTAAACCAAAAAGCATTTCTCCAAAACTTAGCATGACATTTCTAAATACCTTTATGAAACCAAAGTTCATAGAATCTATGACATAGCTTTCAGCAATCAAAGCAAATTCTGATCATGCACCAGGGATGGATTCTGATCCTACTGCTAGGGGGCCCCTTAAGCAAATCAAACTACACAACTGTCTCGCTATGCAGAGGGCCTAGTCCAGTCCTGTGAAGGCTCCACAGGTGTTGGTCTAAATTCATGAGTTCCCACTACTTTGGTTTGGTTGTCTCTCTAGGTTTCCCCATCATGATCTTTGATGTCCCTTGCTCATAGAATTCTTCTCTCTCTTTGACTGGACTCCTGGAACTCAGCCTGGTGTTTGGCTGTGGATCTCTGCATCTGCTTCCATCAGTTGCTGGATGAAGACTCTATGATGATAGTTAGGGTATTCACCAATCTGATTACTGGAGTAAGCCAGTTCAGGCACCCTTTCCACTATTGCTAGTAATTTAAGCTGTGGAGACGCGTGGGGGGGGTGTGAAAGGGAGAAGGCTGGAGGGGCGGGAGGAGGGAAGAGAGTAATCTTTGGTATATGAAATGAATTTTAAAAAAAGAACTGTAAACCCCCAAAAAATGAATAAATTTTTTTTTTCTTAAAAAATGTCAGAAAGGAAAAAAAGCAAATTCTGTGCTTGTGAAAAGGGGATATATGATGTATATGCACATGTTAGTGTAGATATGATCATGTATGTGTGCAAATGCATTTGTCCATGTGTGCATGAGCTTAGGGTATTCACCAATCTGATTACTGGAGTGAGCCAGTTCAGGTACCCTCTCCACTATTACTAGTAATTTAAGCTGTGGAGCAGGGGGGCGGGATACCAAAAGCAGATGTCTGATGTCATTCGCCGATCACTATCTACCTTCATGTTTTGAGACAAGATCTGTCATCACCCTATGGAGTGCTGGGCTTGCAGGAAAATACTGCCATATAAAACAAAAACACAAAAATAAAACTTATGTGTAGCTGAGTATCCAAACTCATTACCACACTTTTATAAAGAATTCTACAAGGTTAAGAAGACATTGTGTTTTTTAGCCAGTCAAGTATTTATGAGTCAATATCACATATGAATTTAAGAAAAATTATACTTTAATCATACTATAATTCTTAGAAAATTTATTGTTTGCACAAAATTCAAAGAAAATATGTAAAGCTGGTAATATCAAGTTGCAATTAAAAAACATTGAATTCTCATTATATTTTAAAAATGTGAAACTATGTTACTTAAAGTAATCCATTAAAATACATTCATACCATGATGGTCAAAGGAAAGTAAATATATATTTGAATGAATATGCAAATATATATTTTATATATAAATATTATACCTAATATATACTGCATATTAAGTTATATGAATGTTTGTCAAATAGTTGAATCCTTGAGAATTATATTGGCATACATACATATATAGAGAAACAATTCCACACATACAGGAAATGGCTGAAGAATGTACTAACTATTCTGTTGTATATGCTAATAAATATTACTATTTTATTACAGAAATGGAAAAAAGGAGTAAAGTTACAGAAAATCATCATTCACATTATAGGTCCAGATGGAACTGTCACAAGTTTTCTTTATAATCTGAAGATCAAGTTAATCCTTTTAACCATTACATGAGTTATGGGTTTATTTAGGGCTTCTGTACAAAAAGATATACTACTAGCAAGCTTAGCCTCTAAATTTTAAATTCGCTCTTCTTTAAACTCTAGTAATTTTCTACTTTGTTTCAAATACTTTCTTAAACATTTTAATTACTTGTAATTTTTATCAGTTATCAGCTAATATGTCAAAACTGCTATAATTTAATTTATGCATAATTAATTTTTGTCTTTCTTTTTCTAAACAGGATTTTTTATCGTAGTTGGAGCTGCCCTGGAACTCACACCACAGATCAAACTAACTGGGAGATCCACCTGCCTCTGTCTCCTCAGAGCTGGGATTAAAGGCATGTGCCACCACTGACCAGCTAAATTTTTGCCTTACTTACATCATTTTAATGAAAGATTATAATTTTATATGAACACAGTTTGTTTACACTGTTCTGCATATTCATATATTCAAACTGACAGCCATTATTCTACATTTTTGGAATTATTTACTCTTCACTTCTGAAGTTAACTACACAGATTTTTAAATAGCACGAGATTTGTGGATGTGAAATGAATGACAATGTGCCCAGTGAGTAGAACTAGGCTCATGGAGTTCCATGAATATTAAACTGCCAACTATCACAATTACAATGATGCTCAATGTCTGCTGTGGTTTGAAAAAACGGTAGCATTTTTTTTTCCCCACAGTCCCAACTTATATTAGTTGAATGCATGCCAGTGCTATTTAAGTTCATCTAAACACCTGAAATTTGAGTGTGATCTCTAAAGGCTGACATGAAATTGTATTTTAAAAAAAAAGAACTGTGGGCAAAGCACAAATCCTATGTAAATGTTATCTGCTTGTGAGAAAAGATCCAAGAAATTAGAAACGGGCTATTGGTGGGGAGGAGGGAGAGAGAATTTTGAACCCTGGTGACAGGAACAGCAAATGAGAGTAATGAGCAGGAGGGTCAGGCGGGAGCAAAGCTGGGGGGGTAGGGTTGAGAAGAGGTTGTGGTAAGGGGCAAATAACACTAATGATGCTTGAAAAGCTGAATGGAAACATAATATTCTATAAAATTACTGTTTGAATATATATACATGTACATGTGTAAATATGTGTATATAAAGCCTTTGATTTGAGTTATTTAAGGAGATAATTTTCCTTCCAGAAGCTATAAGTTTCCAAATAAAAATTCCAAGAACAGGTGTGGGATACCACTTTCTGATTTGATAACAGGTGACTTCAGACCCACTAAACAGTATCGGTTATTGAAGCTGCTTTTGGTTACCCCTGAAAACAGAACAATAATACCCTATGCCTGAAGATAGCAAACATGTTGGTCTGGACATGGAGAAATCAAGCTGGTACTAAATGAGAAGTTTTCTTCATGCTAGCTAAAGTTCGTGGTAGCTGAAGTCACTATGAAGGTTACTGGGAGATGAAAAATTAAATTGAAAAATAAAAATCATCAGCAAACGTATACAGCATTGTATCCTGTGAGCTACAACAACTTCCTGATGTGAACAAGCTTTTTGTACACTGTGAATATTTGTTGTTCTATTGTTCTAGAAAAGATCTAAATGGCCAATAAGCTGGGCAGGTAGAGGTTAGGTTGGACTTATGGAGAAAGAGAGCACAGGGAAGAAGGAGGGCAAAGTTGCCAGCCAGACAGTTAGGAAGACAGAGATGAATATGCCATGTTGGAAAAAGGTACCACCATGTGGTAGAGCATAGACAAGAAATACGGGTTAATTTAAGATGTAAGAGCTAGCTTGTAACAACCCTATGCTATTGGCTGAGGATTTATAATTAATAAGAAGTGTGGTTATTTGTGAGCTGGCTAGTGGGATAGAGCTGACTGGCTGGATAGAAAACTCTGCTTACAACTTCCTGAATGATAAATTATGCTCATGGTTCAATAGTAGCATGGTTGTTATGCAAGTGATCAAGTACTTTCTGATTATGTTGAAGGCCCACTCTGCAGCAGAAAACACATGTCTGGAACTATAAGTTTGGTCAGGGACTTGTGCTATGAATCCCTTGGACGTCAGTGAGGGGTGAAAATTTATTCTTCTAAATGAACATAGTATTAAACTACCCTCTGAACTCTTATTGCCACATACATAAAATAGTACAGGCTTAGGCATCATCAGACAAGTTTCCTTGCAACAATTAACACAGAAACTCACAGTTGATCAAAGTGCTCAGCCACAAATGAGATATCAGTATTACTACCCCTTTCCCAGGTTCAAACTCAGTTTTCTTTAAGGGCAAAGTCACTAGTCGATGGACTATACTCCTATAGTTGGCCCTACATTCATGAGTATATAGCATCAGAAATTGGATCAGGTAGGTTGTTGATAAAAGATGGAGGGAAATGGTGTTGGCATGAGAAGGTTTTATATGGAATTAGGAGTTGGGAATGAGTATGATCAAAATATAGCCTGTGAAATTCTCAAATAGTTAATAACACTGCATTTTAAAAGTTTACATGGTTAGCAACAGGGGTCACTAGGAGTATTTCATTGCAGGTAGTGGTGGATGGAAGTAATGAAATATAGCATATTTTATAAATATTCAAAGAATTAATAAAATATTAAAAATGTTCACAAAATGTGACTTTTTGTTGAACTTAGTATATATATTAAATGTTATGCAGTATTAATTGAAGAGATGTGTTACATTTGTTTATTCTGTGAAACACTTGTTTTAATGATGCAAAGATGTGTTGCTTTTTTTTAATGTTTCATTTGCTTAATTCTGTGAAGCTGTGTTACTTTGCCTGTCTGAAACACCTAATTGGTCTAACAAAGAGATGAACATCTAATATCAAGGCAGGAGAAAGGATAGGCAGGGTTGACAAGCAGAGAAAATAAAAGAAGAGGAGAAATCTGGGAAGGAGATCTAAGAAAAGAAGTGGCCACCCACCCAGCCACACAGCCTGACAAGGAATAAGAAAGAAAGAAAAGATATACAGAAATAGAGAAAGGTAAAATCCCAGAGGCAAAAGATAGATGGGATAATTTAAGAAAGGCTAGCAAGAAATAAGCCTAGCTTGACTGGGCATTTATAAGTAATAATAGGTGTCCGTGTGTATTTATTTGGAAGCTGGGTGGTAGGCCCCCAAAAGAGCCAAAGAGTAAAGAGTAATAACACAAGCAACTACAACTAGATAATGCTTATTTCTAGGAGGAACTAATTATAAGTAATAGATTTCTCTTTACACAGAGATCGTGTAGCAAATGAATTATGTTTATGTATAATAAGAAAATCAATTTTTGGATAAAATCAATTTAGTTCATATAGAACTATTTGAAACATCATTATGTAAGATTATTTTCTATCTGGAAAAGGAATCATAGCTATTCTTATTTAACCATATGTGTGTTTAATAAAGGGTGTAATATAAAAATATGATCCCATGGGTGATATCAGAGAAATCGTGAGGTAAATATAGTGCTAGGTATTTCTAAATCATCTGTGCATCATTGTTTACCCCAAAGTTAACCCTTGGATTTTACCTTGTGTATTTCATTCAATAAGATAGCCTTACAATATCTCTTGAACCAATTAAACAGACAAAAAAATATTAAAACACCACATTCAAGTTTTAGATGTTAAAATTCGGAACTCACTTAGTTATTTAATTTATAAAAGTTTTAGTCACATTAACTTTAGTATGGGACTTATTCATAAATTTAGATAATTAACATATCTATCATTAAGACTAAAACACTTGGGAATGATTGGGGAATAATCTTCTAAATACCTCTAAATTGTGCCTTAAATGCATGACAAATAAAATCGTGTTGCCTGCATTAAGAAAAAAAAACATGAATAAATGTTGTTTTCTCTTCAAAGTATGTGCTTGTTGTAATGATGAGTTACGTGCACAATTGCTTATGATTCAGAAAGGCAGCTGAAAATACACCATGCCACAGAAGCTTCTGCAGAAGCAAAAAAATGAAACAGCAGATGCTATGATTTTTATTTAGACTCCTTTCAAAGGAGAGATGAGACCCAATAGGAAGAAAAGCCACCAGACAATTAATAAACATTACTTTTCATCTTACTGCTTTGCTTTTATTGCCTCATTTTTTATAGTTTTATGGGTTTGTTCTTGCCACCCTAATCTTTCCCTCTTGTAATTTTGTGTTGATTTAAATTCAGCTTTCCTGTGGCTCTTTTCAGCTAGGGAGTTCTCCATTAATAGTGTGCTTGCCTAGCATTTTCTCTATATCCTTCAATGCTCTATTTAAGAGTTAAAAGATAGTGTGATAAAATTGAAATATGTCTTTGTAAAAATGAAATAGAGAACTTTTAGTATATTAAGAAGATTAGGTAACATTAAGAGAGTTCTAGAATGTCCAGTTTTTAGCTATTGCTTGCTTAATTGCTCTTACACATCTCTAAAGACACTTGGTGATACAAGGTTACATCCCTCCCTCAAGGTCAGGTTATCCTTTGAACACAAGTGACAAGCAGGAAAGAGATTCATGAGGCAGTGCTGTGCCTGTATGTGCTTTATCTTTTTCTGGTTAAAATATCGAGGGGATGCTTGCAGTCATGTTTTGAAAATTTCTAATGAATTGAAAATGCTAATATAACTATCTTGATTTCAAAGGGATAAGCCTTTTACCTCTCATAACTTTACTTGGAAAGTTGAGTTTTGTTATTTAAGTATTTTGTTTAAATATATGATATATTGTGCTAAAGTAGAATTATCAGGAGTCAATAAAGTAAAAAAAAATTAAAAATTTAGGAATCACATGTAAGGTAATCTTTTTTGTAGAAAAAAAGCCACAAACACACAGAAGAACACATACATGCACATACACGCGCGCACACACACACACACACACACACACACACACACACACATTCCTACTACAAACTCATTGGCACTGAGTATGTAATTTTTACTTAGATTGATATTTTCATATAAAATTTGTCAAATAAAGGACATAGCCTTTATATAATGTGATAATTATTACCATTTGGTTTTCATCAAGATCTAACTGAATAACTGAGTGAACATGATTACTATATTTGATGTGGGTTAAAATAATGCTTAATAATTAAATTATATGCTGTCATGAAATTTCCTTAGAAATTAAAAAGTGAGTAGAATATGTCTCCATCCATTTTATTTGTTCTTTTTATAAACTTATGTGTGTGATGGCTATCTTAGGTTGCCAACTTGATTACATCTGGAATTAACTAAAATCCAAATGTTTAAACACACCTAGGAGGAATTTTTTCCCAATTAAATCATTTGAAGTGAGAAGACCTACTTCTAATCCAGATATTGGAGTTGGGAAGATGGAGCTTTAATCCAGATCTTTTGAGAGAGGAAGATGCCTCTTAAATCTGGTTCACATCTTCTACCGGCAGCATGCATAAAGGACATGGAAGAAGGAAGTTGGCTCTTTGCCTGATTGTTCTTCCTTTTACTAGAAAGTCCATTCTGTCACTGTCATTAGAACCTACCAGTGAGATTCCAGCAGATACTGAAGACCAGCTAAATTATGTTATGAAACATACACCTTTGGAATTTCACAGTTAAGCTACACGCTTGCTCAGCTCATTTTCTACATTTGAACAGCAGCCATTATAAAGTTTTAATACTCTATATCTCTGTGAAATACTATGAATTAATGGGAATTTTGTATGCTAATATAATTTTGCATTCCAGGCAGTTAGAGCTAGATGAAAACCAAATGGTTTATTCTTTGTCGCATTTTATCTCATTTAAAAAATTCTCTGAAAGGCCTCCAATATTCAGAAAATATTTTGGAGACAAGAAAGTCAAGCAAACCTTGTAATAGGATAAATTCCAACTTAGTGGTGAAGACGGGGTGATAAAGAGATAATATCTTTGAATTTAATTTACATTAATCTCATTTGCCATGATAGTGTGATACATTAAATGTCCAAAATATTAATTACTGATGCCTAGTGTATTTATGCTATGATGCATAGAGTCTTAAAATATGCTTTTATCCATAGTAAATTGGCAGTCTTTGTTCTATATAGCTTATTATTTCAACAAGAAATAGTATTTAATATTGTCATTAAGTAGTAAGATATTAAATTATCTTTTTATCCACATTTATGTTCTTTTGTATCTTTAACACTATTTTAGGTCTAATGAAAATGGAAATAATCATATGATTATAATATTTTATTTTAAATTTCAATATGCTAATCATTCTGATCTGACCATCAAACACATACCTGCATCAAAATATAATTATATATCATTAGTATAAGCAATTATGTTGTGCTGATGAAAGCTTTAAATATTTTCAAAAATAAAGTACAATAAAAATGTGAAATTTATACTGAAAATATTGTCTCTATATTGTTTTTATTTCATTAAAACTTATTATCAAATTACCTATCTACAATATTAAGAATTTTTGTTTTCTGTACTTCAATTTAAATAGCAGCTTGGAAAATGAGAGAGAAAAATAATACTGCTAAAATGTCACTGGTGGGAAAAATGATTACAAAATATGAATGTTAAGAAGTTGGTTGGAGCCGGGCGGTGGTGGCGCACACCTTTAATCCCAGCACTCGGGAGGCAGAGGCAGGTGGATATCTGTGAGTTCGAGGCCAGCCTGGGCTACCAAGTGAGCTCCAGGAAAGGCGCAAAGCTACACAGAGAAACCCTGTCTCGAAAAAAAACCAAAAAAAAAATAAGTTGGTTGGTTGGGCTTCCCCAGGGATAGCTGACCCTGCCCCTTGCTGGACACTGCAGCAGGAGAGCTGGTGAGGCCCCCATGGAAGAGTTGACCCCAGCACTTGGGAGAGATAGCCAAACCTCCCACCACAGGCAGAGGAGAGTTGGCCCCAATGGCATGGTCCTAGGAGACCTAGTTCTGCCCCTCACCTGAGGGACTTGTCCCAATGGCTCAGACCATGCAGATGCACATCGCGGGTCTTGGGTTGGCCCACCCTAACAGCTGCCCTATCAATGAACTGCTGGAGTGCACAAGGGGTCCAGTCCTACTGAACTATAACCGTAGGATCTCCATACTCTGGGCAACAACAGGTATCCTAAAGGAGTTTCACTGAGGGCCCAGTGATGATGGTGTACCAGAAACCAGAGGCCTTGAACCATACCAATGCCTCATTCCAACGAACATTTTGTGTATGGGGCTGATTGGACAAAACGAGTGTCCAACATAACACAACATAGCATGGAACGCCACTAATGAGTGAAGAGGTGTTGGACAGATGGAGGAGTGAGGTGGGGTTTTTGTTTGTTTGTTTTGTTTTTATTAATTAATTTGGGCGGCAAACTGCAGGGTGAGGGGTGCATATGGAGGGACTGGAAGGTGAGTGGGATTAGGGTGCCTGATGTGAAATTTCCAAAAAAAAAAAATCAATAAAGAATTATGTTAAAAATAAAAGTTGGTGGGGGATAGACTGGGAGGAGAGGAGGGAAGGGAAACTGTTATCAAGATGTAATATATAAGAGAAAAAAAGAAGTTGGTTATTAGGGCTGTGGGGTTGGTTCAGTGGTTAAGAACCCCTGCTGCTCTTACAGAGAAATCAAGATGGGTTCCCTGAATCCATTTGCATGCTGGCTCACAGCTTCCTTTATGTTCCAAGGAGTCTGATTTACTCCATTGGACTCTGCAGGTACCAGGTACTCATATGGTACACTCAAACACTAATACACATAAAACTAAATAAAAATAAAATTAAAGAACTTGGTGATTGTTTTCTTGTTTGTTTGTACTTTTATATATATTGTTTTTTTTCCTATGAGTCTGATTAGTAAAACATTCAATGTAGGTTTATGATGATGTGAACGTTACAGTGCCTGTGTTTGCCATTCAGAAGCAAACTTTTTTTTTTCAAAAGTAAGATTTTAAACTAACATAACCTTTGTTTTCTTGAATAGAACTATACATTGCTAGGGTTTTTTTTTTATCATTTCCCTGTTTCCTACAAAGACAGGTCTTCAGGAAATACCTAAAATTTAAACAAATTTTAATTTCATAATACTAATTCACTTTGGAGAATTTATAAGCAAATTGTCTGCTTAGTTCCTCCTGCTGGGAGTCAGAAAGAATGGAAGAGAAGGAGAGTTAGCTCTGATATGATACACTTTGTGTATCAGACAGTAATGTCAGGAAAGCAGTGATTCTGACAACACCTTGATAGTGATAAATCGATTTACCAGACATTTTTCACTTATTACTACAGATTTCAAATGTGTCCAACACACTTACTCTGTAGAAACATAAATTCCAGCATACAGGGTCAACCATAACTGTCTAAGGAATTTGAGTATAGACTGTAGGAATTGAAGAGAATGCACATTACTTACTATAAGAAATTAAATATTCTGAGTTGGGATACACAAATAATCAATGCAAATTACATTGATATAAAATACAATAATGAAAATTGCTTTATGATTAAAGTTGGATTCAATTTTGTATATCTCTGAAAATAGTATCTAGAACTTTTGAATTCCTAGATTTCCTTTTTAATTACATTTATTAGAGGTTATTAAAAGTTGCTGATAAAATTTTGTGATTATGGAGATGTTATAATAATCACGTGTGAATATATAAAAGATGGTTTATAGAATGCAATTATCAATTCCTTGTGACAATTGTTCTGTCCATCTATAATTAGAACACATGCATTAATTTTCATTAGAGAAACAAACAAACATAAAGGAAGTCAATGCAAAAATTCCAGGTGAGAGTCTGAAAGAGAAGCCCGAGAAGAACATGCTTACTGGTTTGTTTCAAGGCACAAGTTCGGTACCTTTTATTCACATCACCAGCTCACCTGCCTAAAAAACAGTGCTTTCTATACCCTCTGGCTCTTTCCACATCAGTTAGCATAGTTAAAAAGTTTCTCAGACATACCGTTAGGACCAATCTGGTGAAGGCACTTAGTCAATTGCCTGTCCTTCTCCTCAGTCATGTCAAGGTGCGAAGCAAGGTTAGAGGTTATAATGGTTATAATGGACACCTACACTAAAGGATATACACATATTTGCATGTAGTCACTAATATGCCCAGGACTGTTTTAAATTTAAACTTTGGAAGTTATTCAGAAACATTGCACAACGTGCTATAAATTTTAGTACTGTCAAGGGCTAAAATAATGACAGAGTAAAAGAGCCAGCACAAGGGTAAACTTGAGGGAAGAAGTCCATTAATTCTGCTTTAACACAGAGGTCTTTGCTTCAAAGACTTACCAGAGACAGTAATGTGTGCTGGTTGTGCCGAGAAGACCTTTGCAGAAGCAATGCTGACTATGAAGACTTGATCCATATGCAAAACAACGTGACCAGTTCTGAAAACTTTCAGTAGTGACCTGCTCTCGAAGGGCGAGACTGGGCACTCATTTCCGAAATTCTTGTTAGATAAGTATGCATGAGAACCTTTACTCTTGGCCGTCCAATTTTAGTGGTTTAGTACTGAACACAAATGACTGAATTCAGGCTTGTCAGTGGTGGCGCACACCTTTAATCCCAGCACTTGGGAGGCAGAGGCAGGCAGATCTCTGTGAGTTCAAGGCCTGCCTGGTCTACAGAGTAAGATCCAGGACAGGCACCAAAACTACACAGAGAAATTCTGTCTCTAAAAACCAAGTAATAAATAATAATAATAATAATAATAATAATAAATGACTGAATTTTGATTAGGTTGAGGGGCAATGTCACAAATTTGACAAACATAGGAACTAAAAATATAAAGTAAAATGACATTTTTTTCATGTATATATTTTCTTTCCCTCATATTCCATGTCTTTATATCTAGTTTATCTGAGAATTTTGCTCAGTGTGCCACATTTATAGCTTGGTAGTCTACAATTTTGATATGCTTTAAGAAAAAAATTCAAAATATTTTTTCTGTATCCCCTTTATTATATATGGAAATTAAGTTGGTAACTGGCAATTGTTACAAAATCATTGTCAAATTTTTTTTTAAATATCACCTGATAATAGAATTTTATTTAAAAGATCTACTCTACCAGGTACTAAGTTAATCAAACTTATACACAAGATAAAATATTATTGAATTATGTCTTTTAAAGAAGTATTTATGTAGACACCATGTTCAATAGTAAAGTATGATGTATCATGTATTCAATTTAGTATTTGATTTTTATTTTTAGCTATATATAATTTTGATCATAATTACTAATTAACCACAATGTATGTACCTGAAATTAAATATCCATATTGATTTTCTATCTTTGAAAAAATATGCAATTATTTTTACTGCTATGCAAAGGCATGGATTTTTACACACACATTTAAAATACATTGCTTATAATTCTGAAAATAAAATACTGTCTGCAGATGTTTTGAAGATGTACCAACACCTCAGGGTAATAAATTGAACATTCAAAAACAGGCAGTTAGTATTTATGTATAAACCTAATTACATTAAATGCTCAGAATGCCAAATATATTTGGCATTTTATTTAAGTGTTAACTAAAAATCATTTTACTTATGAGCTAGAATGAACACCTAAACTACTCCTAATATCCCCAATGTGTTCTTTTAATGGAAAGACAATTTTTGTTGCTCCAAGAATCAGATGAATAAATTTGCATCTGAAAACTCTACTAATGTGAGGAAAGAATTTTATAAAAAGTTAATTAACAGTGACTTCTTCACATTTCCAGGGCAATATGTGAATTTAAAAAGTAGATAACTTGTTTTCAAATATTTTTGAGAATTATCAAGATAGCTTAAAGTACAGAAAAAAGTAATAGACAGTATGTATATATTCTCAACATTACGATATTTAAAAATATATGTTTTTCTTAAATATACTACTACTGAATATTTATCAACTACAGTATTCTACATATACTGTTATAATCTTTTCATACTATCACTTCTTCAATAAAAACAACTGAATCCTTATGACAATAAAATGAAGTTGATACTATTTTACTTCATTTAATATCTTAGATATCTGAGAATGATATTAATAAATATAAGTTAATTCTGATTTTTTAGGATGATGCTTGTGTGCCCATGTGTCTTTATGCAGTTTTGGAAATATATGCAGTCACTGATAGTCTTTCCTCATAGAAGCTATGCTCTTCGGAGTTATAGTTAAAGTGTTATTGATAACTATGACCATCATAGGTAAATTCTTAGCTGTAGCCCTTATTTCCCCCCCCCTTTTTTACTTTAAATTGCCCAAACAGAAACTTGCTTGGAAATAAGATGCATTTTATGACTTTCCAATTTAAATTTCTTTTTTTTTTCTTTTTTAAAAATTTTATTTAAATTTTTTTCCATTTTATATACCTACCACAGTTTCCTGTCCTTCCTCTCATCCTGCTCACTCTCTAACTTCCTCCCACCCCAACCCTCATCAGAGGGGAGTCAACATAGTATATCAAGTTGAGGCAGGACCAAACCCCTCCCCCCTGTATTGAGCCTGAGCAAGGTTTCCCTCCATAGGGAATGGGCTCGAAAAAGTCAATTCATGCACTCAGTACAAATTCTGGTCCCACTGACAGTGATCCCACAAATTTCCCAAACCGCTCAATTGTCACCCACATTCAGAGGGTCTAGTTCAGTCTCACGCAGGTTCCCCATCTGTCAGTCCAGAGTCAGTGAGCTCCAACTAGCGTGGGTCAGCTGTCTCTGTGGATTTCTCCTCATGATCTCGACCTCACTTGCTTATATAATCCCTCCTCCCTCTTCCACTAGAGTCTGGGAGCTCCACCCAGTGCTTAGCCATGTATCTCCGCATCTGCTTCCGTCAGTTACTGGATAAAGGTTCTATATGACAACTAGTGTAGTCATTGATCTGATTACAAGGGAAGGCCAGTCCAGAGACCCTCTCCACTATTGCTGGCTTCATTCTTGTGGCTTCCTGGGAATTTCCCTAGCACCAGGTTTCTCCCTAACCCCATCATGGCTCCCTCTATCAAGCTAACTCTCTCCTTGCTCTCCCTGTCTGTCCCTCCCCCAACTCCCCCATCCTGTTGTTCCCTCATGTTCTGTTATGGCTTAGAGATTAAGAGCACTGGCTGCTCTTCTGGAGGACCAGGGTTCAGTTCCCAACACCCATATGGCAGCTCGAAGCTGTCTGTAACTCCAGTTCCAGGAGATTCTGACAGCCTCACACAGACATGCACACAGGCAAAACATCAACTTAAATTTCTATGTCATCTTTTCTCAAAAATCCAGTATTGAATGCTAGCATGCTACCACTACTAGGTAACTATAGAAAACCATGTATCATTACACTTTTGTCAATAATAATTTTTATTTTAGTAAGCCAATTCCTTGGATTGATTATGACACAACTCAAAGAATTTGATTTTATTGACAACATTAGTAGTATTCAAATATGTCTCAGGACAATGGATGGACCATTAATATATGTAGCCTTTTCAGACAGAAAAGGTTGTCTGAATACTACTGACTATTCTAGAATATCATCTGCTTATTTTAATGGACATTTGACTAAGTACTTTGGGGTAACTTTACTCATTTTTAAATTGGGAATAAAAGTATTTATGGTATAATCAATATATTCCTATTTTGTCAAAATGGATTCTTCTATTCTGAAGTTTTAAAGGTCATCTTTAGTAGAAATACCTGTTCAACACTGTTCAGTGAGTACCGTTGTATGGATGGAAGATTTTAAGACTGTTCTGCTATTTGGTTACAGCAGGCTGTTAATTAGGTCATCTCCTAACACTTCACAACTCTTTTGTGTATTTTGTCATCTGTGTAAAACAGTCTCAACACAATAAAGAAAAGCTGACTGTTTCTTACCATGTCATTGTCAATTAAGAACTGTCTCAGTTGTTATAATGTGTATGTTTAATTTGCATTGTTATTTTAATTTCAGCGTTCATCATTTTTAAATATAATTCATCAGAATATGTTGCTAATTGTTAGAATGAAAATGAAAATGACAGACTTTAACCTAACTCATTCAAACCTCAGAAAGGCTGCCAATCACTTGAGGCCATGATTTGAAATTCAGCCAATTGGTAGATATCCTCTAGCGGCCAATGTTCTAAAGATCACTCTATTAGACTCATGCAAATTTGGTACAAAATAGAAACTTTCATAAATCTGGTTATGAAGCTGGGGATATGTGTACCCTTACTGTACTTTCCATTTTTGTTGGTGCCATAACATTTCATGCCTTATTAGCACCTTATTTAAAAAAACCAGATGAATATTTTAATAATCTCAAGCATTGACTAGTCTAAGTAAGTAGAACTTGTCACATGTTGTACAGAGACTGATTGTTCACTGAAATTTTTCATAGTTATTGTGTATTTACATAATGAAAGCAACTGCACTTAAAACAACTCATACAATTACATCATATGTAGACACTAACCTCTAGTATCTTCCAACTCTTGGACACACTGTCATCCAGCAACACATTTTAAAAGTTAAATTGGAAAGATTTTTCCCAGACTTTTATTCTAAGGTAGTGTCTGCCTTTGAAATTGAGTTGTGTTTCTTGTATGCAGCAGAAAAATGGGTCCTGCTTTCATATTCATTCTGTTAGCCTGTATCTTTTTTATAGGTGAATTAAGTCCCTTGATATTAGGGATATTAATGACCAGTGATTGTTCATTCCTGTTATCTTTTGGTGGTAGTGTGTGTGTACTTCTCTTCTTTGGGGTTTACTACCTTGGGGTTATCTATTGCCTGTATTTTTGTGGGTATATCTGACTTCCTTAGGTTGGAATTTTCCTTCTAGTGCTTTCTGTAGGACTGGATTAGTGGATAGGTATTGTTTAAATCTGGTTTTGTTTGGAATGTCTTATTCCCTCCACCTATTATGATTGAAAGACCCAGCTATACCACTCTTGGGCATATACCCAAGGAATGCTCAATCATACCACAAGGACACATGCTCAGCTATGTTCATAGCAGCATTATTTGTAATAGCCAGAACCTGGAAACAACCTAGATGCCTTTCAACTGAAGAAGGGATAAATAAAATGTGGTACATGTACAAAATGGAGTATGACTCAGCAGAGAAAAACAATGACATCATGGGGTTTGCAGGCAAAAATGGGTGGAATTAGAAAAAATCCTCCTGAGTGAGGTAACCCAGACTCAGAAAGACAAACATGGTATGTACTCACTCATAAGTGGATAGTAGATGTAAAGCAAAGGATAGCCAGACTGCAACTCACAACTCCAGGGAGGCTACCTAGTAAAGAGGACCCTAAAAAAGACACATGGATCATCCAACGACAGAGAAATAGATGAGATCTACGTGAGCAAATTGAGGGTGGGGGGATAATAGAGGTCAAGGGTGGGGGAAAGAGATCTTAGGGGAGAATGAGGTCCCAGCTGGATCAGGAACAGAGTGGGAGAACAAGGAAAGAAATATCATGATAAATGAAGACCCCATGGGAATAGGAAGAAGCAGAGTGCTAGAGAGGTTGGAGCTGGGGAAAAATAAAAGCATGGTAAAAAAAGATTTATGAAATATGGATATTTTTCAAAATAATTAGAAATTCTATTTTCTTCAATTTTAAAGAATGGAGTGAGGAGGTTTGTGAGCATGGTAAACTTGCCAGCCTGTTTAGGTGGAAGGATGCCACTCTGGTCTATAGGATTCCAACTCAATAAGCTTTTTTAAAATGATTTTGTTATTATTATTATTATTATTTACAGCCTGACAGCTGTTTCCTCTTCTTCCTCTCCTCTCAGTCCCTAGCCCACCACCTCTCTGCTCCCTCCCTCATGCACTCCTCCATTTCTGTTCAGAAAAGGGAAGGCCTTCCCTGGAAAGCAACAAAACCTAGCATATCAACTTGCAGTAAGACTAAAAACTTCCCCTCCTGTTAAAGCCAGACAAGGGGACCCATTATGCGGAATAGGACCCAAAAAAAACCATCAAAACAGTCATAGACAGGCCCTGCTCTTACTGTTAGGTGTTCCACAAGAAGAGCAAACTACACAGCTGTCACATCCATTCAGAGTGCCTACGTCAGTCCCATGCAGGCTCCCGGGTTGTCAGTTCAGTCTCTGTGAGCATTTATGAGCCCAGGTTAGTTGAGTCAGTGGGTTTTCTTGTGTTTTACTTTACCTCTCTGGCTCTTTCAATCCTTTCTCTCCTTCTTCCTCAGGATTGGGGAGCAAAACCTAATGTGTGGCTGTTGGTCTCTGCATCTGTTTTCATCAGTTGCTGGATAAAGTCTCTCTGATGACAACTGGGCTAGGCAGAATATCATTAGGCATCATTACATTGACTTTTTATTTTTCCTTTCCTTTCTTTTTCCTTTTCTTTACCTTCTTTCAATTATGTGTTGTTCTTATCCTAGGTCTCTGGATCATCCAACTTCTGGGTCCAATTGCTCCAGGCAGTATCTGGCATTGACTCCCTCTGTTGGCATGATCAAAAATTTGGGATTTTTGTTGGTGTATTTTTTGTGGTTGTTGTTTGTTGTTTTGTTTTAATTATAATACATGTTCCCCTTTGTCATAAAGTAATATAACAGTAGCTCTTTGTTAGTCCCACCAACATAAACTTGAGAATACTGCTTTAAGTAGACTCAGTAAACACTAACTCCTGTAGCAAATGCACTTCACCTTTATTATTGGAAATTAAAGTTTAGTAGGACAGGGCTGTGCCTGTTCATTTACTATTCCATCTGCATTCCTTAATTTTATTTTTACTACAAACACTATATGACTCTCTAGATTTAAAATATTTTCTATATGATACTTTGTAGGAAAACAAAAGTTTGTCCTGCTTAGTCTAGGCTTGGTTTAAAGTAAAGAATATGGCTTTTTGTTAATTTTCAACATACTGCAGATAATTAATTCTCTAAATACAGTAAAACAAAATTGCTTTACTGGAAAACAGCCATGCATGTAACTGATGCATCAATGTCATACACATATTATGTTCGTTAACGCTTCATCATCTTCAAATTTATTTGTGCCTGCTAGTGAAACAATAGCTATTTCATGAGATTAGATGTAATGGCCTGAATAGGTTCAGTGTAGAAATATATATATATATATATATATATATATATATATATATATATATATAGAGAGAGAGATAGAGAGAGAGAGAGATAGATATATAGATATATTTCTGAATTTGAGAGTGAGATTGGGCTTTATAGTAAGGATAGGAGGAAGAAAAGGAAGAGGTATGTTATGTAAACAAAGTACATATATTTTAAATAAAGGAAAAAGTGAATGAAGCCAATAATTCTTGGGAAAAGCTGATTGTTGGAATTACAGCTCTCTAACTAGCTGTTAATAATTTGTGTAAGACATTTTGTCTATCATTATTAAAATTCTGATTTGGAAAGGAAAAGCTATAGTGATATCATAATAATAATTGTTGACACCATCAACTTAATTAAAATGCAGTGCACTTAGAGACTAGTACCTATTATTAGTTCATAGGTTTAAAATACACCTTAACTATCCATATACTCAGTGTCAAACACTGTGGCTTCTGAATTATAAGAAACATGATGTAATGCTCAGTAATCCTGATCATGAAGAATTCTAAACAATCTTAAATCAAATTCAAAGTAGTTCTTAAACAATTAATGTATCTTTCAATGACTTTGCCCTCTGAATTCAAGCCAAGTTTTAAAATTTCCATTCATATTGAAGGACCTATATAAGCAAGGATGAAGTGACCTTTAGGATAATCTGCCAGATAATAAACTGGTGCTTTACTCAATACACAATCTTCTTATAGCAGCCACGCTGGGGAGTGAATTTCACAAAATATTACAACCATTGTTTGTAATTGAGACAGAGTTTAGCGCACTTGGAGACCATGATGCAGGTCACTTGTTTTCAACTTTATCTGTTTTTCTTTGAGAACTGTATTTATTTATTTATTTTTTCTAAACTTCTACTTTGTAAAAGATTTAGAAATCCTTCATGAAGGACAAGTAAGAACTTCAAATATGTTAGCTGAGTTTTCATTCTAATATGTGAACACAGAATCATGTGAAATGTTAGAAATACACAGTTTACCCATACCCAGATACTATCCATTTTGTTGGGAAAATGTCTTCAAGTGACTGACACCTACAATCATGTAGAATACTTATAATTATTAAGTAATTATATTCCTTTTGAAGATACATATTTATTGTATTGATGAATGTATTAAGTATTATTACTTAATTATACTTAATATTAAGTATAATTACTTAATTACTTAATTTTGAAATGAGTTTGTGTAATATATTCTAAAACATATTTTCAAATAATTTCAAAATTAACTGAAATGGGTAAAAGTGCAGACATGAGCACCTACAGTAGAATCATGTGAACACAAATAAACATGAACATTATTTTGAATTTGAAGTTGTTTAACAACTTAAAATGACTTTTAATCCTGTCTAGTATAGAAGTAACTAGTGGTAAGGGCAGGGGAGGAGTCATGTAGGAGAGGGAGCTTACAAAGGGACTTAAGAGAGGTTAACTTACAATGACATTGAAAAACAATTTATCACCATCAATTTTCCCAGATTAAATTACAAACTGTAGTCTAGATACTTTGAAATAGTTATCCTTAAGAGAACAGTAATGCCAGATGGAGTCTTAGAGCTAAAAGGGGAAATGGACACTTACTCCCATTCATAACTCAGGAACTATCTTCAACTGATAACCACTTGCAATTGAAAAGTTAGTTTCTTCCAAAGGAGGATCACTGGGGAAACAAACTACTCTTAAGGGTTGGCCAACAAAAAATGAATTCAATATTTTCTGAGGTTCCCTTTCTCATAAAATATAAGAAAAATTTCCTTTCCTTTTGTTTTTTATCTTAGTTTAATTCTCTCTCTCTCTCTCTCTCTCTCTCTCTCTCTCTCTCTCTCTCTCTCTCTCTCCCCTCTTATCTCTCTTTTAGCTATGTAGACCCTTTGAGTACATATTGAGTTTGCAGGTTTGTTTGTTTTTTTATGACATTCCTGAGCCTGCAAACAACTAGGCCTCTGTGTCTATATTTGTTCTATGTTTGTTTCTTGTGTAAAAATTTAATATTTGAGCATGATGAAAGACTGAGTGAGACAACTAGACCCAGAAGCAGTCCCAGGGTAGACTGCCCTGGCCTCTAGGGAGGAAGCATGGTCCTGCCCAGTGCCATGATGGACTGAGTAGGGCAACTAGACACACACAGGATCGGCTGAGGAATTGGGGAAGTGAGGTTAGCTGTGGCTTATTCTGCTTCTCTGATCTTCCAGCACTCACACCTCTTCAAAAAAAAGCTAAACAAAGGAGATTAGAAACAGGGTTCTTTTTTTAAAAAAAAAAAAAAGAACAAGAAAAAAGAGGATATAGAAAAAGGTAGATCATTGAATCTACTCTGAAAAAAAGGGAAGATAAAGAAATTATAAGATGAAAGGTAGATTTTTGGATCTACTCCAAAAAAAGAGAGAATATCGATATGATAAGATAAAAAGGAAGATTAAACTGAATCTACTTTTAAAAAGGAACTACTTGTTTTAAATAGGATAAGTAATGAGATTTTTATCTGAATTTGTCAAATGTTAATGGACTAGACATTGTTAATGTAATTCTTGACTGTATATATTGTATATGCTTATTGGATATAGTTTTTCTTGTATTAGTTATAAGCTTTTTTCTTTTTATTAGAATAAAAAGGGGAAATGTGGTGATATTTTAATTGTGCTGAAATGTGATTTTATTTGTATGTTAATAAATAAATTTACTTGGAGACCAGAGGTCATAGTGAGCCAGGAACAGAAGTCAGGTGGTGGTAGCCCACGCCCTTAATCTGATCACATGGCAGGCAGAGTCTCTGTGTGGTCAAGGACACAGAGAAGCGTGGTGACAAGAGCCTTTAATCCCAGTTTGTTTTATTAATAAGACCTTTTAAGATTCCTGTTACAGCCAGCTACTAGAGTTCTTACCTCTACCGACTCTTCAGCATGAAAGAGCCTGAGTTCCTTGTCTCCTCCTGCCTTATATTCCTGCCATATCACTTCCTGTTTCAACCTCCCTAGTGTTGGGATTAAAGGCATGTGTACCACCATTGCCTGGTTCTGTTTCTTTTTTAGACTGTATCAATCTTGTGTAGCCCCAGGGTTACCTTGAACTCACAGGGATCCATCTGCCTCTACCTTCTGAATGCTGGGATTAAAGGTGTGTGCCACCACTGCCTGGCCTCTATGGCTAAGTAGTAGCTTAGCTACACACTCTGATCTTCAGGCAAGCTTTTTGTTAGATCACAAACAAAATATCACCACAGAGGGGGCATAGCTGGTCCCATCTCCCTCGTCTGCAGTGTGGTGTAGGGGTAATGGAAATATGCCTTCTCCCCTGCCCCTATCATCTCTACCTGGTGAGAGAGCTGACCCTCCCCTTTATGAGCTGCAACACTTGGGAAAGTAGGCCTTGCACCTCATCCTGGCAGCACAGCAGAGCTGACCCTGTTGGGGTTAGCCACCCCAAGAATGTTAGCATGAGAGATCTGGTCTTGCTAAACATCTGCTATATAGTGACATGGATGGGGGAGAGATGCTCCTCCAACCCTCTCTACACATGAGGGGGGTCATAGGATGTGGGATGGTGAACTGCTCAGAGACCATAGGGGTGGGACATCTGGCCTCACCTGCCATTTACTGTATGGTGGTATAGGTGACGGAGAGCTGCTTTTCTGCTCCCCATCCCTTGCTTCCTGTAGAAGGTGGGGGAGCTGGCCCTAAGGCCATAAGAGTGGGAGAGCTGTACCTGCCCTTCATCATCTGCAGTACTCTGGATAGTGGTCCCTGCATCTGGCCTGGGCAGCACAATAGAGCTGGCCCTGTTATTGTAGGTGTGGGAGAGCCAACCCTGAGGGCATGAAAGCATGAGAACTGGCTCTTCCCCTTGATCATTGCTGCAAGAGGTGAACTACCAATGCAATGCTGGAGAGCTCACCTTGAG